>VZTI01000537.1:1379650-1395980 GCA_013397865.1 Struthidea cinerea | reverse complement strand
CCCCCCCCCCCTTTTTTTCAGATACTGCTGCTTTTTGACTCATTTCTCTGTCACTTTGGCCAGTGAGCTAACTTAAGCAGATGTGGAAGCACTCTGAAGTACAGAGGTGCTTGAAAGTTTTCGGTTTGACGTGTCAAACAAACGATGTTCAACCAAGTAATGAATTTGGTAAATCACTCAGACTAACTGGTCATCTGTCATCCAAAGGACACTTACAGATCTTCACAGGAGACATTGCATGTGAGATAATTGCTAGCACAATGCAAAGGGGTTGCACTGGAAGCAGTGAAATATGGTTATCAAGAATGGAACGGTAGCATTTAATAATTTCCTTGTCAGGAGAGAGGAAAAGTGAGTGGGCAGACTGCAACTGTTAAATCCTTGAGATCACAACTGTAATATGACTATTTCTAGATACATAACATGCTTTCCCACAGCATCACGTTAACCTTCATTCCCATATCTTTTAAACAGCAACGGCCTCTCTCCTTGCAGGGTCCTTCTTCTGAATACAAGAATCACAGAAGAATTCATTTCTATTTCATGTCTGCACGTTTAAAGATACTGGGTGGGCATAACTCAGCTTCACAGAGGCTGTTAAAAGCCTCATAAAAGCTTGATCAGCAATACACTGCAAGATATATTTCTCTTGAGAAATTAAAGGAATATTCTATGGTTATTCTCTAAGATAAGGTGTTCAAAATGATGTGAGATTACCCTTTTCAGACAGCACCTGCAAACTGTTTGCCTGTGGAAGGCAAACCCCATGGCAAAGCAGGTGAAATTCACTCTACTTTAAGTACCTATATTGGGCACTTAGACACACAAAAAATGGCACACAAAAGGTATCAATCCAGCCTTCCTAACAGCTATTACAACTTCCTTTGCAATGAAAGAAGAGAGTTTAAGACCCCTGGAGGTTTAGTCTATTACTTTCCTCTTTCACTGGTAGTGTAGAGAATGTAAGCGTTTCCAGAGGGTGAAATACTTTGTTCTGTATTTTCTGTGGGTTATTTTTTTCTCCCTTTTCTTTCAAAAACTGGAAATTATTTGTCAAATTTAGCCAGAAAGATAATTATCCAATATAGCCAGAAACTGCAAATATTTTCAGTCTCCTGGGTAAAAAAAAAAAGGAAAGAAAGTTATATTTTAGGTGAATTGGCATGATCGTACCTCTAAATGGTGTATAATTTTAAAAAGAATTCTGTTTCTTCCAGGGGAGTTTTTATTTCCTGTTTGGGAAAAATGGGAAAAAAACCTGTTCTCTTCTCTTCCCTTTTCTCTCAAAAAAAAAAAATCGTATAAAAATTCTTTCCTGGCTCCTTGCAGGGAAAACCAAGAGCAAAAGTATCATGGCAGAAAAACGGTTCTCCGATCGACAAGAACGAAATCAACATCCGCAACACGGAGAACGACACCATCATCTTCATCCGAAAGGCAGAACGGGGGCACTCCGGGGAGTACGACATGAAAGTGGAGGTGGAGAACTTGGTGGACAAAGCTACGATAGATATTCAGATCGTTGGTATGTTTGGAGAAACGGAAATAAATCCAGGCTAGAGGAAAACGGGAATCCCAAGGATCATCTTTCTTGACAGTGATAACTCTCCATGTCCAGTTACTTGGCTGTAGATTTGTGGTCTCTAAGGAAAGCTCCATACACAATAGCATTGTTGGAATGTGCCAGTCTCTTTTTTTCACTGTTACACCCCTCATGGTCTTGTCCATCCAGGATTCAAGATTTTTCCTGTTCCCATAGACAGAAATGGTTGCAAATTCATAGTGAGTTTGTCACAAATGCAGTGTGGAAGAAATCCTAAATGCTGAAAGGACAGGAAGGTAGGAAAGACAGACAAGAAAACATATTCACTTTTTGTTTTTGCAATCTATTTCTTTACATAATAGGCAAAACTGGCAGCACAACTTTAACTATTAAATTTATTTTAATTCTGACATGCCTTCACTTTGGAAAGTTTTATTTTGCAACCACATCTTTCTTTTTACCTTGTTTTTTTTGTAAGAAAGAGAGAGAAATCAAGCTAATTGGAAGATGTGTGTGGGAAAGAGATAGGGAAAGCAAACAGTAGCATATGTCAGCTGTCATATTTTTGTTACAGATCGCCCAGGCCCGCCTGAGGTTGTAACTATTGAGGATGTCTGGGGAGAGAATGTAAATTTATCATGGAAGCCACCAAAAGATGATGGCAATGCTGCCATTACTGGGTACACTATTCAAAAAGCAGATAAGAAGAGTATGGTAAGTAATAAGGAGATGTTTAAATGCTGGATGGGAATTCTCCCTTTTAAAAACAAAAAGCATTACATGCTTAAAATGATGTAGATGGACAAAGCACTGATTTATCAGCATTCAAAAAATCTCTAAAGGCATCTCTAAAAACTCTAAAAATCTCTTGTTCACTATAACTAAAGCCTAGAAATGGAAATATTTTCAAATTATGCCAAGGAGGAGGACTAAAAAAGGAAAAGATAGGTGGATTTGAGAGAAGTATTTCTGCATCTTTCCTTTGCCTCAGTAGAGAAAATAAACCCCCAAAATATTAATTCTGAATTCAGTAGGCCGCTACTAGAACAAAAACGTACCATCGCTGCTGTTTTCAAACCTGCAATGTCACATTATGTAAGTCACTGCCACTTCTTAGTACCCACAGCAAAACAGTACATACATCACTCCTAAACTGCTCTGAGATTTGCAGGTGAAAAATGCAATACAGAAATATTTATTATTTTTATTAAACTAACAAAAATTTTGCACATTCTTAAAAGACAGTAGTTGGATTCTTAGGTTTAACATTTACCACAAATTTAAACACTGGAAGTCTAGGCCAATATTTTGGGAGCTGCCTTATCCAAGAGAATCTTTTGCTGTCCCCTTCTGCCCCTCACATTAATATGCTGGTCTCCTTCATGGTCTGAACAATTCATTCTTCCCTTCCCGTGCCACTATTTCCCTTTCCATCCTTTTTTTTTTTTTTCTTCTCTCTCCTCTCTCTTGGGACTGTAAGAAGACACTGTCTCTGGTACAGTGCCCAGAACAATGGCCCCTCCAAATTACTGTGATAAGGAGAAAGTAACAACAGCAGTATCCAGGGTCCAGTGTGACATGGATCATTCAGGTCACTTTCTTCACAGCATCTGTGGTGGTACATTTTGCAATTCTGGCACAGCTGGTCTTCTGCAAAAAACTGTTTTCCCAAAGGAACCCTGGCTCTTAAAGTTGACCAAATATTAATGCAAACTGTGGTGCAGGGAACTCAGTACAAGTTCATCTTTAGAAAAGCAAGAAAACTAGGGCAGAGTAAAGAAAAGCAAAAACTTTGCTGTGGTCATACTGCACTTTATATTAATTGCATTTTTAGCATTAACCTCTTTCATCTCCTATTGTTGTTTAGGTATTGTGTAACAGGACAGAATTCACATGTCCTGTTACTGCTGCAAGACCAAAGCACTAAAATCCACTTCCCCATCTCAGCCTTTAGATATCAGAGGACCACCAGCACAGAACTACATTTCTCATGAACACTCAGCCTGTGATAGAGAGGGCAGATCAGTGCAGTGGCCTCTTGTGAGTGCATAATACTACAGAACAGCACATGCTATTGCCTTCCCCACAGGAATGCAGTTTTCTTATCTGCAACTGTACTTTCTCTGTCAGCAGCGTGGATTAGGAATGAGGGAGCGGAACCTGCCTTGCTGGCACAACACAACCTTTGTAATACTGGATTTCCTAAAATGAACCCTTCCAGTTGCCAGTGTAACAACTAAGTAGGGTTCACTTTCCACTCGGCCTTCACTTCTCAGCAGTGAACTCTGCAGTATTTCCATTATCGCTCGTTTCACTAATTACGGTTAGCTATATTCTCTTCAAAGAAGAACCTACTCCCAGAAGCTTGTTGATTCTTCCAGTGAGTGTCTGAGAGGTGGAGGGTGCTGGCGGGGAGCTCACCCTCAGTGTCTGTGCCTTTCAGGAGTGGTTCACCGTGATCGAGCACTACCACCGCACCAGCGCCACCATCAACGAGCTGGTCATAGGCAACGAGTACTACTTCAGGGTCTTCGCTGAAAACATGTGTGGCCTCAGCGAGGATGCAACCATGACCAAAGAGAGCGCTCTGATTGCAAAGGATGGTTAGTTAATTACTCACTCCTTGTCAAAGGGTAAGGGGTGCTCAGAGGCTGGAAGGTGACTAAAGGTAAAGACATTCTAAAGCAGAGGCACTCCCAGCCCCAAGGCCAGGTACAACTAACAGAGGGGCATTTCCTAGTCAGGGTTCATGGCTTGTCCACATAGTTCGTAGTCATTGTTTTTAATCAGGAGTGGGACATTTTTCCCATGTTTTGACATTTTTTATGGATCTCAGACTCATGTCAGCACTCGTAGATATGAGTTGGCAAGAGCTGGAAGACAAGCAAAGCAGCTGTTCTGTTAGAAGCAGTGGGTCACTGCCCTCCACTGGAGACTTGGCATCAGCTGTGCAGGCACTCCCTCCATTTCAGGCAGGATGCAACAGAAAAGCATAACCCCTGCTTCACATCTCTTCAGGGTTGGGTTGGTAGGTAGGCAAATTCTGATCCTGCAGTCAAAGATCTTGATATTTCAGAAGTTGTCAGTTTGAAACGGCACTGTAAACTTAAAAAAAACCAAAACTTTCCTATGGAAAGGAAATTCCAAAAACAAATAGCTTACAGGAAGAAAACCAAAGCAGTTAGTCTGAAAGGAAGGAATACATGACTGCCATGATGCAGAGGACAGACAACCTGTACAACCCACGTAGCCAAGCTGAAAGGCTGAAGGTCCTCTCTTTTAGAAATGGAGTAATGAACAAAAGAATGGCTATAGGAATTCTTTTTCAGCACTGCTTACTTGCCCTTCTCCTGAGGGCAAGTATCAGGCCTAAGCAGCACTGAAGTCAGTATGGGAGCCTGGGTCAGCTTTCAGTGAATCAAAGATATTTAATGATACCTGTGCACAGGAATAGATGTCTGTTTGTCCAACCATTTTAAATGCCAGCTGAGTGTGTGGCTGAAGAGGATTTGTTGGTGGTAATCTCCACTGCAAAGTGGGGATAAACTGGCAGTGAAAAAATACATTTTACTACCATGATTTCCTTGTTCAGAAGCTGCATCCATTCAGGTATCTGTATTGTCAGTGCACCGTTTGAAGCAGAAAGAAAAAATTGATTTTCAGATACAGCAACAGTTTGTAATCAGAACAAACTGTGAAAACTAATTGGTAGCAGAGTGAACAAGGCTTGCCAAAGACAGGCATCCTGCAGTACACAGGTCAGGATCCATCCTGCTCTATAGCATGCAGGGCATGCAGGCACAGACATGGAATAAACATGCATTGTTTAGTGTACCACCTGCACAGGAAACAAAAGAGAAGCTCTCAGCCATCAATGCCATAGCATGACCAAGGGCTGTAGTCACTGTGCAGACCCACCTCCAGCCTCCCCTACAAGCGCAACGACTGGAGTCACACTGCTACACAAAGCAGTGCAAATCAGAACTGACTCTCTGTAGCCATTTAATATGCTCAGATGTTTAGCTACGTGCCAACCAACGCCGATTTTATAAATATTTTATTTTCATTTCTTAGGTAAAGTCTACAAATACCCAGTTTATGATGACTTTGACTTCAGCGAGCGGCCGCTGTTCACTCAGCCCCTGGTGAACACGTTTGCTGTAGCTGGTTACAATGCCACCCTGAACTGCAGCGTCCGGGGCAACCCCAAGGTACTGCACAGCTCTGACAGCATCACTTGAAACACGAGAGAGTTTAACCTGACAATAAAAATTAAATGCCACTTTTACCATTTAACTCATGAGCCAGGCTGAAGGCAGACAGACTGGTGTGGGTTCTATAGAATACAAAAAAAGGGGACCTGCTTACCTGTGCTATAGGCACTATAACAGTTAATGCACAGATAACTCAGTGAAGGGGCAGAACCTCAGGAAAAGGCTGGGCTTTATTGGGACCCTCACTGACCTGTACAGTTAATGTATCAGTAAAAGTTGTTACTAAAATAAGGCCAAAATTATTCTATAAAAAGCTAATTTTTCTCTAAGTAAGCACATTGCAGGAATGCTTGGGGTGCCACATTGTTTCTCAGACCCACTGCATGATATGTTTTGTGGTTTCTTTTGAATTGTGTCTTTTTGAGATCTTTTTTCTGTTGTGAGAAACTGATCTGACCTAGTAAAATGAGAAATCTGGAGTGCTGTTCACCCTTCACCTTCACAGTTTCTGACTGTGCAAATTACCGTGGAAAAATATGCTTTTCTTATTGACTTAGAGTAAATGGATGTCAAAAGCTAATGATCAGATGTTTGCTATCATTACACAGTCCTTGTGTTGCTAACAGGCTTGTACTTACGACTTTAATTAGGTGATAAGAGCTGCACTGAAAAAAAGAAGTGCCAAAAACAGATGCATGATGCAGGCAATGCTTATCTTTAAGAGTTACAGTTTCTCTTCTATCACTACTTCATCTATTTTCTACAATTTCTGGATTACTCAGCTTTAACTGAACACCACAAAAAAAAAGGGATAAAATATTTCAGTATTTCAGTTCACAGGTTTGTGCATTTGGGCTTTCTTTTGTGTTTTTTTTTTTGTTTGTTTGTTTGTGTTTGTTTGTTTGTTTGTTTTCACCACAGCCCAAAATAACCTGGATGAAAAACAAAGTGCTTATAATGAATGACCCACGGTACCGAATGTTCAGCAACCAAGGTGTCTGTACCTTGGAGATCCGCAAACCCAGCCCCTATGATGGAGGCACTTACACCTGCCGAGCAATCAATGAACTGGGAGAGGCAGAAGTGGAGTGCAAACTGGAAGTGAGAGGTAAGGGCTTTAAAACATTGCAAACACCCTGTTTGCCTGAGCACCGCCTACGTTCGAGTTGAAAAGATGCAAGGCAAGTGCAAAAGGGAGTTCAGCTTTCCGGAATTAAATCCAAATCTCTGTCAGGACAAAATAATATTGGTTGCTTCCCTCTGTTGTGTTTTCATTAATGGATAAATGTTATGAATTTTAGGTAGTTTAGAATTAACTGGGATACATGAATGGCAACAGGACTTGAATTGGACTACTAATGGATAATCTCAGGACCATATTTTTCAGAAAATTACTTTCTAGGAAAAGATAGGTTCATATTTAGCTGGACTAATTCCCACCAAAGGCTTAGTTTCAGCTGTGGAATAAACTTAGTATTTCTCAAAAAATTAATCTGAGGTTATAAGTAAGGAAAGCTGCCTAAAGCCAGCTGATAGGAAGTGTCTAATTAAGGAATTCAGAGGGAATTTGGGTCATATCAATATGGCTCTAATTATATTACTCCCGTCATGCTAGTCTATAATGAAAACCACATTTAAATTTTTTATGGATTGTATTGTGTTTATTTTGTATTTCAGTTTCCATTTTCTGTATTTTCTGATGTATCTTGTCCCACAGATCAAATTTGCCAGCAAGAAGACATTTCAATGAATGTTTGGTCTATGTTAAGCTGAACACTTAACTAATGCAATGAAATTATGCATAATGTATTTCTTATTTTTTATTTTTAAGATACTGTCTTTAAAAGGTGATGGCCTCATCCTGGAAGTAAGATTGCTTTCCTTAATCACAAGCAAACTTTTCTATTTCACAGCCTAACAGAAGACCTCCACACCTGAGAAGGTTCCTTTGTCTATTTTTTTAATGCTGAAAAGCCAAGTTAAGTTGCTAAGTGAATACAGCAGCTGAAGCTTAGCAAACCAGGATAGGCTCAGGGTTTGCTCTAGGCAAATATAGCAAATTACTCTTAAACAGCCAGAGTATAAAGACATCATTACATCTTACTTCTCTCTTCTATTGACTTAGATGTTGATTTATCATCCTCTTAAGTTTCCCAGCCTGTTTCTTCATTTAGGAGGGCTCCCCAGATGACTGCTCCTCATGCTGTTGCAGAGCAGAGACCTGTGGATTTCTGCCTCACTGGGAATGAATTGCAGCGTGTGTGTGTGTTTGTTTTCATGTGTACAGCTTTAAACTCGTTCAGCTTTATTCCAGCTAGTAACTGTCAAGGTCTGCGTTTGTAAGATGATGAGATACAGCTGAATGTTGTCTGAATAAGACTAACAGGCTCAAGGCTCTGCTGCCTACGTGGTAAATGCACAAGCTACGGTGCTATTACTACAGGTAGTAGGTATCACTTACTAGTAAGTCATGCTAGAGAGCTTTATGCCATGCAATTGTATTTATTGTAGCAAGCTATACTTCCTTATGCTGGCTAGAATTACTTTCAGCCATCTATCTCTGACATATTGGAAAATTTAAATTTATCATGCACATATAAATGCTCAGCACCAAAATGTCTGAACAGCCTAGGATTTCAGAGTGTGCATAATATTGGAATAACTGACTAGTTAGGAATACTATGGCTATGAATACTATCAGTATGCTACAATTTTTTACATTTTTAGCCATTTCCTTACATGATTTTAAGTGTAAAACTAAACCCCTAGTTGTTGCTGAATTTAATGCTCATTTCCTGAAAACATTTTAGTGATACTTATAAGCACAACAGTTAAAATAATAAAAACTTATGCTGTCCTCAGAAGAGGTTTTTCATGTACTGACGTTATTTCAGATAAACAATATTTTGTTCTTTAGTTTTAAGTTTTGCTGAGTGAACTTAAAAATTGAAGTTATGTAACCTGCTCAGTAAAATTGCACAGAGTGGCTTTTTGTGTGTGTGTGTGTATATGTGTGTGTGTGTGTGTGTGTGTAAAAAGTCATGTAATAGATGACTCTTTCTCATCTATCTTGAAAGATAACAACATATGCAGAATCTTGTTACATGTTTCATACTCTCTACAGAAAATACCATATATGTCTTTTGAGTTTGTTGAGGTAGATCCCTAAATTTGGCTCTAAATCTCCTGTTACAAGCAGTGAAGAACTGATTCCTTATCAGCTTCACCGAGGTTGATGATAAGAATTAGATAAGGTGCTGTGCTTCTTTTATCATGGGAAAAACAGCTTTGGAGATCCTTTATCTTAGAAGTGAAATCAAGGTTGGTGATCACTCTAATAATAGGTTGGTGATAGCAAAGTTGCTGTGTAAGAAATCTTTTTTTTAAAAGGTGTTAAGATCAACTGGGAAGAATTTCAAATGCAAATAAATACCACTATAAATATTCTAATTCTGCAGTGATCTATCATGGAATAATTAACCCAGGAGAACCACTCAGCTTGGCGGGGGATAATCAGGTTTATAATGCGCGTACTCCTCTGGACATTCCATTTCATTCCCATCCTCTCTTTCCACATGCAAATGCATTTTCTGCATGCAAAGTGTGTAATTCTTTGCTTTTTTAGATTAAACTAGCTAGTGTCTCATGGCATACATTGTCTATGTCATATGAGCAAAGAAGGCCAAATTAATCAAGACAATACCCAATCATATGGGTATTTAGTATCAGAATTACTAAGGTTTTAGACATATTTCATAGAACTACATGTATCTATAAAGATTTTATTTAGTGACTGTGAATATGTTTGACCACAACATTTAGACCTTTTCAAGAGAAAGCAATATGCATTTCCAAAAAAACCCCAGCTCTCAGTTAATTTGTAGAATTACTGAAAGACCAGAAGTATCATAAAGTCATTTACTGCACTTAAAAGGCATTCTTCATAACAGAGCAGTCTTTGGTTACAAATTAGTGCTCAGAATGATAATCCATGCCTGAACTTAACCTACTGATTTTAAGAATGAAATCTTGATTCAATTACTTACAAGCAGAAAATTTTACTTCATTTACTTTATTTCCCCTAGAATTTATTTTACATTCAAGTTCATTTGGGTTCAGAAAATTTAACTCTTTCTATAGAAATGTCTTTTTCCTTGCAATCTTGCCCAGAATCAGAATATTAACAGTGCAGTTTTAAAATGACAGTGATGCCCAGAAACTGGTCTGCAGTGTATTATGCATCCAGACTTACCATTTCAGTCCCAAAACATGTTAGGAGATCAGACTGGATAATGTTTCTGTAGCTTTTGAAGTATTGGGTTATTTTTCTTAAAAGGCTACAATAGGTATGAAGTTTAGTGCTTTCACAGACATACACATAGATAAATGTATATATATATGGGTATTTTATAGAGTCAAAATGTTTAATTAAAGGTAAGGGCTCCTACAGAGTAAATAGCATGCTTTAAGTAATGTAAATGTGAATATATGACAAAGTACGTACTGTAGTGCACAGGTATATAATTAGTCTGTACTTGATTATTTTGCCTTACAGAGTTTCAACATATATATATATATATATATGCTTCAGTGTTATGTGTGTGCCTTTTTTTTCCCCTGGTGGAAAATACTATATATATATATGTGTTAGCTTCTTTGAAGCTACATTTGGAAACTTATATCATACATATAATTTGGTTCCAATCTATACTTTAGACTAATTAGAGGTTTTTATAGTTACTTGTACCTATTAATCTAGCTTTTACATATTAATGATAATTTTGAAGTGGAACTGGATCCCTACCTTTTACTCTTCATGTGCTTCTATTCCTACATATTTTACATGACTAAGGATTAAATTATCATCTTGACATAATTGTAATAATAATTTCACTCTCTCCACTTTTGTGTTTGCAATTAAATTGTTACTTCTCTTTCTCTCTCTCCCTTAGTTACACAGTAAGGATTTTTGAATGTATATTGTCATCTAAGGTAAGCTTTCATATGGTTCTTGCATATGAAGCTTATGTCTGTTTATACGTCATACAATGTCTGCCTAGTATGGCATGATTTTCATTATGTCACTTAATGAAAATGTTTTTATAAGTTAGCAGCATGATGGTTTCAATGAATATAAATTCAGATTTTAATAATTGCTTGTTACAGTAATTCTTAGTAGTCCATCCCGTATCTTCTAATGGTGCATGTTTCAATGGAATTTAACAGTGCATGAGTTGGCATGATTCATCAGCACGAATAAAATGCAAGTAATAAAAAGAGCATTTTGTATTTACAGCAAGTTATTTTTTGTAGGAATATACCTCTACATAAACAAAATATTTATTCCAGAGTTAACTTCATTTAAAAATGAATGATTCATAGCACAACTTGCACTCCATGAGCTGAAAGAATGCCAAAAGCATGCTTCTTTTTTTTTTTTTTTTTTTTTTCTGTATTGTGCATCTACCTAAGGTTGGGAGCGATCAGTTCTGCCACAAGGACGATGTTAAATGAGACAGCGCAGTCTCATAATCACTAGTAACTAATAGCATTTTAATTGAATAATCCTTGTGTTAATAAGGGTTATAAATTCTTAAAAATCTGTACTTAGCATAAATGTTGTAAGTATCAGCTCAGTTGCATTTAGCTGAAGCATTCAGAGAGTGTTACTTTTACCCTGGAAATGTACTTTTGCTTTAAAGCTTTTGGTGTGTTCCAGAAAAAGCTCAGGAGGTAAGTGCAGCTATCAGTCGGTGGTTTGCAACTTGCAGAGCACAATATTCATGCAGATTTGTAAGGGGAATAGTAATGGTATAGAGTTTTCTTAAAGCAAATTACACCCTTTGTCTGGAAAAAGCGCAGATTCTAAAGTTTTTAGCAAAATATTTATCATTTTCCCACTGTTTCTTCCAAATATAATTTAATTTCAATGAAATTCACAGAAATACTCGTGTTTAATTTCCATGGCTTTTATTTCAGTGGCATGGGGCATCCACAACCTCTATGGGCAACCTGTGCCAGGGCCTCACCACCCTCACAGTAAAGAATGTCTTCTTTGTATCTAATCTAAACCCACCCTTTTTCAGTCTGAAGCCATCACCCCTTGTCCTATCACAACAGGCTCTTGTAAAAAGTCCCTCTACAGCTCTCTTGTAAGTTCCCTTTAGGCACTGGAAGGTGCTCTAAGGTCTCCCTGGAGCCTTCCCTTCTCCAGGCTGAAAAACCCCAACAAAAAGTGAAATTTTGAAGTGAATTTAAAATCAAATCCAAAATGTTTCTTCAGACTTCTCCAGCAGATGAAAGTTTCAGCTTTCATCGTCTCTCTCTCTGGAGACTAAATTTAAAATCCTGCCTTTTATTCATATGATTCTTTCACATCTGTCATCCCACTTGTTATTTTCAAGAAACATGGTAAATACTTTGCTAAATACCTAGAAACCATTTTAAGATCCCAAATTAGAATAAATTGAATATCTCTGCATGTTTTCCACAACTCATCCCAGTTAGATGTTTTCTACATTGCTCCCCCTGCACTGACTTCCATCTCTGACCCATACTCCACCCAGCCCGATGGAAAGCCAAGAGAGTTATTTGAAGTGAAGTTTATCATAAACTATTGCATGTGGTGAGATAAATGACTGAATAGATGATATCTGAGAAATGAAGTTCACCCTGCACAAGAGGACAGGAAAGGCCTGTATAGTACCCATTAAATAATGGTTAAGTGTCATGCTGGACTTTTGAGCAGGGTTGAATTTTACCACATCTCGAAGTATGTAATAGGGACTGACTAAAACTTGTCACTTATGCCAGAAAATAAAGGTACAAAGCTGTTGCTCCAGGGACCTTCAGCCTGAAGATTACCTTCTTGTCTTGTTTGTAGGTGGGCTTTCGTTCTTCAGACTATTAATGGATGGAGTGCCTCCGCATATCATTGACTCGTATATGCGTGAAGTGCAGGCAGACAAAACCGAAGGGAAGTGAGAGTCCGTCCACAGTGTTTCCTCCCGCTGCACTGGAAGCTGGTAGCAGAAAACAGCATTTTAGTTCTTGCGATGACAGAAAAACACGTGCGGTGGGGGATTTTATGACTTTTTTCCCTTTTTTTTTTTTTTCTTAATTGTCCTTTTGTTTTCCCTACCTGCTCTTACTGAAAAGAAAGAATACGCATGGATTGCTTTGAGGTTGAAATGAAATGAACTGAAGACAACACATGTTTTGTAATGTTCGGCTTTATTTTCTGTTTGATATCATGTTCTGTTTTTTAATGAGGAAAGAGGGGAAGCTGTGTAACAAGCATAAGGAGGCAGTCAGAGTCTGTACTCGGTGGTACAAAGAATATCTTTCTCAGACTGGAACTACATGGATTAGCCAGTAGATGTGCAATAAGATCCTTGGAATACATACCTCTGATAATGTATCTTATTCACCTGAGAATTGTTTAACAGAATATGGTTTTACTATAATGTAACTAATGCATATGTAATTAATGATCATTTAAGCTGAACATATCTTCCTATAGAAGTTTTGATTTCCTAAATCCAACCCAGAGGTCTCTCAACTTAACTGAAATTGTTTTATTTAATGTACAATAAACATGAAGTGTTTAAGATCTATTAAGTTCTTGTTTACTTTTTTTTGTTTGTTTGTTTTCTCATTTTACCACATTTCTTGTTTTATTTCCACTTACAATGAAGCAGGAACTTGTGCCCACCACATTGAGTGGCAAACAGTATCAGCAGTTACCTAACCCAGTGGGCTTACACTTTGAGATACATGACACAGAATGTGAGTGAAGATAAATGCTACAGGTACATGCAATTTTTTATCTACATGTTTTCAATATTTTAAATGTTATAAATGCCAACCACGACGGCTTTCATCATTCTGGATCCACCCCCTTTCCCCAGCAATTCGTGGAGCTCTTGTACATATCACATCAGAAAAGGGACTCAGACTGGTGAGTTCACTGTGTGTGGCAAAAGTGCCTGAGATAAGGTGAAATGGCTACATTTCTTCTCCAACTCCAGCGTCATTACCCTCCAAGTGCTTTAGGAGAGGGGGTGATTGTCTCTAAGTCTCCAGCAAAGCCTGAAGCATGTGAGACACAAGGTCACACATTTTGGCCAGGTTGTCAGTTCCCTATTGCTCTGTCATTTATTTACCAGTTCTCACACTGGCTGTACAAACAGGGCAGGTTATGTGCTCATTGGCTAATGAGTGATCTCCAATTAGGGTTTATAAAGATAAAGGCCTACTTAGACCAGTAGTACATTACAAGATGTTTATTTGATGTCAGTGCATTTTCAAACATTCAGCAGTCAGTAATTATGCAATAATAAAAGAATGTGTTACTCTGAACTGCCACGACTGAAGTGGTGTTTTTGCAGTTGTGATCCCACTTCTTTTGCTTTGGGGATCTGAATGCATTTTCTCACATTGTTCAGTGAATCATAGGTAGATAGATAGATAATTTTTCTTTTCTCCCTTCTTTTCATCTTTGTGATTCTTCTGTAGTGCCTTCTGTACAGAGAAGCAATTCTGCATTCCCAGGGATCCTGGACACCCCCCCACACCCCACCTGAATTTCACCCTGCTCCTGCCAAAATCAGTCCTCTCCCACGCATTCACACCTACACATGAAAGAAAGCAACACATCTGCTAGGAAGAGAATTTCATACAGGAGTCATACTTTCTGTTTATTCTGTATTTCACCAGTGAATTGGGACCCCCTCCATCTATTCTGGAGCACTGAAAGCTGCGGAAGAAGGTCAGTTTGATTAAATGCCACAGAAGTTTAGGCATTTAAGCACATGGCCCTCATTTAAAGTAGTATCAGTCTGTTATAGTCAGCACCCAAAGCTACAGTTACTGTGAGTTTGTGCTTGTCAGTAAGCCCAAAAATGAGGCACACAGCCACCTGCACTTTATATGAATAATGTTTACAGCTTCAAGCTTGTATCTATTTGCCTCCTCAGTCTTAATATCCCACACGTCATAACCTGGAAGCCAGCATAGCCTTAGCTTCTGCGGGCTCTCTGTCGATGGAATTAGCTACTCTAATTGCCACCAGATGCCAGCGGTGTTAAACGACAAGCTGAACTAAGCTCCTTTTCCCCTGTGTGAACAGTAAGTGTTGTACTCAGCTGCCCTCAATTCCTCCCCACCTGCGCTGCCCAGCATTTGCCATTGGCCGTCCCTCGGGCTGGG
This sequence comes from Struthidea cinerea, assembly GCA_013397865.1. Lineage (NCBI taxonomy): Eukaryota > Metazoa > Chordata > Aves > Passeriformes > Corcoracidae > Struthidea > Struthidea cinerea. The sequence continues at coordinate 1,381,013 of VZTI01000537.1, read as the reverse complement.
ATGCACCAGGCCAGCAGGAAGCACTGGGCATCAGGCCGTGGGTGGGGCTGAGAGAAGTGGGCATTAATGTGCTCTAAATTCATACTACACTGACTACGCCAAGCAGGCACGGCTCTGGATTAAGGGTTAACCAACTTTCAGAGAAATAATTGGATGGGGTGGGACAGGAAAGGGATTTCTAGTAGAACTAAAACAGGCTGCAGAACCTTATCTAAAGAATAACAGAAGGTAAAAGTTTTGATTTACAACAATCTGCCTATCAGGATTCTTCAGGGATGATGTTTGATAGATGTAATAGTGACCAAACCCACAAAGTTAAGAAAATGCTAATGAAATCTGCAGCTAATACCAGCTTAGGAAAATAAAGAGGTACCAAAGACAGCAACTACAGGAAAAGCGGCTTAGAGGGAATAGAAGCAGCAGAATATCATGCTGTAAAAGATGTGGCACGACGCTCCAAAGAAGAAATTTCTCCAAAGTCACAGCGATTTCCAGGTAATTAGTGAATGTAAGAGAGACCTAGGAGTAACAGAGGACAGCAAATACAACGTGGTCATATGAGATAAAGTAACAGCAAAACACAAAAGCTCATGAAACAGTGAAACTACTAGTACCTCATAGTTGTGCTGCCTGCTGGCTCATAACACGTGAAACCAGTTTAAGTTTTCAGATAGGTGCATTATTCATATTATGTTTGCTATGTACAGCCTCCATCTACTAGTACGTGCAGAGGTTATAGTACAGTAGTACCTTTAATAACATTCTTCTTTCCTGCATTTTCCTGTATCCAGTAAGAATTCGGTATTCTTGAAAGCCCTGCCTTGGTGTTTAGTTTGGCTTACATTAGCCAAAGAACATTATTGCTTGGACTAAGAAAGCAGACCCAAACATGTAAACACACATAGATAGACACACAAAGATGAAACAAAGTTAATTTTTAAAATTTTCCTTTATTTTTAATGAAGCCAGAGGAAAATATTTGGTCTTCTCTTGCCTTGCTCTCTTTGCCCATGGAAGGGTATTTGGCATATAAATGCCACAGTTGTAGAATCACAGATCCATTCTCAAACTGGTGTATGTGGAGCTTGATACAGGCACTGCAGTCACCCATTTGCATTGAAAGATTGCAGCTACTGCCAGCACACCTTTGCCTTACTGAAAACAATCTCACAAATATAAAGGAGAGGAAGAAAAAAGAGACATGTAATCTTCTAAAGACTATTTAAGTTGGGATATACTGTTTATAAGGAGGTCTTTATGGAGAGTCAGAAATTTTAAAAAATATTCTTTTTAAAGAGATGTTTCAAGCTTCCTGAACATCATTTGGGGGGGGGGGGGGGGGGGGGAAAATTGGTGACTTTTT
>VZTI01000537.1:1348401-1379606 GCA_013397865.1 Struthidea cinerea | reverse complement strand
ATTTTGTCGTGTCGCGGAACTTTGTGGGGGGGGGGGGGGGAAGTGTAATATTGGTACCTTTTACAGAGCATTGTGAAGGGATCCTCACTTTATGAAAGTCTTTTGTTGAATTTTGAGATTCTGGAGCAAAAGGCATTCTATTTTACACACAGCGTACTTAATGTCACTTGACTTTCATGTCCTGCTTTCCTGACTGACAAGTAAAGCTGCTGCTTTGGAAGCAAAACTGTGTCCTGAATACTGAGGAAGCACTGGAAGGCTAAACACACTGGACTTAAAATTCTGTGTTCTCTTGTTCTATGCTTTGTTGCTGAATACTTTTTAAATTATAACAAACCCCTCCCCAAGCCCAGTGATAAATACAGTAGGGAATCTGTTTCTTCCTCTAAAGTGGCCCTTGCCTTTTATGCCACTTACTTCCCCCTCCACTTCTTTCCCTGGTTTCTCTTCTTTTCATCCAGGTATCCAAAGAAGTTGAGCTATCTCTCCATAAATACCAGTTCCATTATGTTCATTGACCACAGTGGTGCACAGGATATTAAACAAAACAAAGTTTTACCTTCTTCTAAATATAGTGATTCCAGTGGCCTGGGGATCTGGCTGGTTGTGAATCTGTCACATTTCCCTTTTGCCATTCTCTAGCTGGCTATTACTGAACCTTTCTTTACTATGTTATATGTTACCCTCTCTTTTGCTAGCAGTTCCTTTCTTCTTTGTTTTGGCCTCTAATGACAACCGTTGCATCATACTGGTTTTAGTGATCTGTAAATGACACCAGCTGATGAATGATGTAGCACTGGGAATGTACACAGCACACAGTGGGATTTGGAAACCACCATTTATCGTGTGTCAAGCATTCCTGACACTTGCAGTAGAGAAACCTACTCAAACACATGCTAACTTTATCAGTTGAAATGAATCAGCTCACTTTGAATAACAGGACGTGGCTCTGTCCACAAAAGTGTAGTGACTGGACAGAAAGCTGCACCCTCTGGCTCACAGTGGAGTAACTTAAAAAAGAATTTCCAATACTAAGGAAATGCTGTTGTAGGTTGTATTTTACACTTTCTACTTCAGCCACACAAGGCCCACCTTTTCCTTGGCCTCACTCAGAAACCACACACCTTCCTGGAGATTCAGGGATACATCTAAAATCCTTCACACGGCCAATTCAAATAATTTGATGTGACACTATTTCTGAAGAGGCGCATTTGTTTTGAAGTGCCCTCTCTAAGCAAGTCAAGGTGGTGAAGTAAGTCCTGTGTAACACCGTGTCCAGGTGCTCCGTAACATGTTAAGACCGGAACTCCCCAGGCAATGGGTCTTCTCCGGGTGGTGGAGGGATCCTTGGGTGATACAGTGGCGTCACCTCCCTGCAGCCAGCAGGACAGGGCAGGCGTGCCTGCAAGGAGGTCACCTGCTGCTCAAACCCTGCTTTTATGCTTTCCTCCAGTAAAACTCCTTCTGGCCACCTGCTGTGTGCACCCCCACTGTGGGCACCATCTGCATGATAAAACGCGTGAAAGGGAAATAATCTGAACATGGCAAATCACAGGTGGGAGCGGGGTTCACCCCACGCTGCCCGCACCCCGGGAGATGAGAGGTGTGCGCACAGGCGCATCTCCCCGGTACAGCACCGGCCCTGACCGCCCGCGGCCTGCGGAGGCGGTGGAACGGGCCCTGCCAGGGCGCACCCCCGCCACGGCCGAGGGCTTCCCCGCCGCCGGGGCATCCCCAACCCCACACGGCGAGGCGGGGCTGGCGGAGCCGTACCCGCTACAGGGCCGGAGCCGGGGCCGTGAGAGCGCCGCGCACTTGCGGCGAAGGAGCCAAAGCGCGGTCGGGGGCGAGGACGTTCGCCCCGCGTTGGCCGAGGCGGGGGCGGCCGTTCCCCTCCGGCCAAGCCGCTGTTGGGCGTCGGCCTCTTCCGCCGCTGCCCANNNNCCCACGGCTCGGCTCAGCCCCGCCCCGAGCGGCGGCGGCTCCTTGACCCCGGTGCCGTCCGTCGTGGTCGTGCGGGCATGGTCGTGCCCTGGGTGCTGCCCGCGCCCCTCAGCCCGGCGCAGCTGAAGCGCCTGGAGCAGCACCGCTACAGCGCGGCCGGGCGCTCGCTGCTGGAGCCATGGCTGCAGCCTTTCTGGGGCTGGCTGGTGGAGCAGGTCCCGCGGGGGCTGGCGCCCAACGCCATCACCATGGGCGGCCTTCTGCTGAACTGCCTGACGGCGCTGCCGCTCATCGCCTGCTGCCCCAGCGCCACCGAGCAGGTACCGCCCGACACGGCCGCTGCCCCCCGCTGGAGCCGCACTGAGCGGGCGCGGGGGCCGCGGCTCGGCCCCGCTGGTGCCTGCTGACAGTGCCGGGGGCTGGGGGGCCGTGCCCGCCGCGGGTGCCGTGCCTTGTCACTTTGGGCTCCACCGCAGCCACACGCGTGGCCCGTCCCTTGGCAGGGAGGGCTAAGGCAGCGCTGCGGCATTGTCCTGAGAAATCAGGGCAGCGGTGACGCGCGGCTCACCCTTTGGAGCAGCAGGGGTAAAGCTGGAGATGGGTGTTAAGGTTTGAATGCCCGAATGCTGTAGGGATCACGTGGAAGGACGAGGTTGAGCGGACGAGCTCTGGCCCGTCACTGCCCAGAGAGCCCCGTGGGGCCGGGGCTTTGGTGCGGTAGGCACTTGGCCTGCACTGCACGCTGTGGTGCAGAGGGCGCAGCCGGGCTCACCTGGTGCGTGGGACCCCCTGCCACCCCACGGACCAGCCTGCATTCCATGTGTGTGCCTCTGCGCGGGCAGCTGGCTGGGAAGGGAATGTAACCCTCCTCAAGAGTGCGGTTGTCACACAGGGGCCGTGGAGGTAGAAACAGCAGCTGGTCATGATGGAGGGTGCGGGATGTGCCCGGGAGTAGGGCACGGCCGGCCACGAGACGTGCCTGATGCCACTTCGGCATCGCTTAGGTCAGAGCTGCGGCTGGGTTGTGTAGCAGATGTGTTAGCTGACAGTAGCTCAAATGTTTCCCATCCTTGTGTGGGAAAGATTTAAGTGCTTTAACTTCTGGAGGGAAAACAGGCTTGTTAACGTGGGCTGGTGTTGCTGTCACTTGAACTGCAGTGCCTACAGTTTCTCACACAATTTCAGGAGCTCTATCCGAGCTTCTCAGCCTGTTGCAAGTTTCCCATTGCAGAGTCTTTATGGTAGTTAGGGTAGGAAATATCAGGGAAAAATTGCTTTATGTGGGTAAAATACCTTAAAAGGTGGCAGTTGTTTTTCTTGTGTTCTGATGGGCTTAAATCCTAACAGCAGAGGTTGGCAGTTGGTTGGGACTTTTTTAATACCATAGATTTACCCTGGTGAGTGTTCTTGTCAGAAGAACATTTATTTTTCTCTAGTTGCTTTGCACTTTGTGTTCACAGAGGTGTTTGTGGCAGACGTATCAGAAAACTGATCCAGATGGAAATTAACTTCGATTTGGTCTCACCCTAATCACTCCCCTGATATACGTCACCAGGTAGAGACACTCAGGCGTTGCAGGCAGTAGAGGGGAGAGGACAGAGATGATAGTGAATGGCTGGAAACTACAGATGGTCTTCTGTTAGCACTTTCAGAATTAAAATGCCTGTGGACTGCTACCTTTAGCTTAGTTTTGTGATGAAAATATCAGTCCTGTACTAGCTATGTGTCTGACTGCTCGTTTTAGTTTTTTTTCTTTGTTATGCAAAACTAAAAGCAGAAAGTAAATTTTAAGTTATTTTTCCCTTGAGGACTCTTGTATAAAAAGAAAAAAGTTGTGTTGCAGAGATCCAGGGAATTATTCCTTCCAGGAAAACTTAGGTTGGGTTTTAGGAACTTTTCTGTTTGGACTTTTTAATTTTTTTTTTTAATTGTGGAAGCTGGATTTTATAAGAACCTGTAGTTTGGACTACACTTTCTTGTTCAGATATCAGTATATCCTTTATAAATATGCAGTGTGAACCCAGACTCATCCTATTGTTTCGTTTGTTGCCTCTGCTCTGTGAGAATAGTCCTGATTTTCTCTTACTGCATCACTTAGAAGCATCAGTCTCTCTCCTGCTTGTTTAATGACTCAGCTTGTGTTCTGCCTAAGGTGAGGTCATGTTTCTGGATGGCTTTTTGAAAAAGCTAAAGCTGTTGCAACACTTAATAGGTGCTGCATGCACTGTTATAATACCTATTTCGTAGTTTTGACTTGGATGTGTAGGCTGAAAAGGGTAGGTGGAGCTGAAAATTACGTTAAAGATGATTGAAATCACAGACTGAACTAGTACCATAGTGTACTTCAGCAGGACCTCTTTCCATCATGAACATGTCTTGCTTACCTGATGGACAAATAAGAACTTGTCATATTCTCTTGGATAGGGCAGGAGCACTGAATAGAAGACTTGGATAAAATAACAAGCAGGTTTGGGTTTTGGTGGTTTTTGGGTTTTTTTGAGTTGGTTTATGTGGTTGTTTTTTATTCCCTAACCAGTCTTAAGTGGGCCATTTTGGTTAAGCCTTTATTGAAAACACAGAAGTCTTGATGTTTGTACAAACCATCCAAAACAAGTAAGACTGGTAACTGAAATCCCTTGGAGAGTAGCTGCTAACGGATGCTTAGAAAAGAGATCTTCCTTCAGTATCCCTTCCAGCTGCCAAAAGACTGTGGTTTAGCAGTTTCTTTGCAAGGGATTCTACTTGGGTTACTTGCTACAAAGCAGCTGTTTGATCTGTTTCCCCACAGACACTTCCCACCTCATGATTTTGCCATTTGAATTAGTTGTTTTGAACCAATTCGTACTTTCAGCTTCTATTATGTCCTATTGCAGTTATTTCCACAATTTCATACGGCTTATTCCCAACCCCAATGCAATTAATGTCTCAACCCACAATATGCTTTCTTGTTCTCCTAATGTGGAGCCATTGTTTCCCTATACACTATTTTTATCTTCATCAGTATCAATAGCCACTAGAAGCCAGTTTGTTACTGACTAGCACAGTATGTTTTGGAATTATAAAATATTGTCTATTTCAGTAATGTCTCCTTGCCTAGTAGGAACATGGTTTCTATCACTGTCTCCTGCAAATGCATGTTTCAACATAAGCCTTCTTATTTACAGGTAAGCCCTTAGCAGGTTGCACCCCTCAGGCATTGTTGTAACCACAATCCATGTGTGTACATTTTTGTTGAGGTTTGTCCAGTTTCCTACTCTCTGTAACTTAGGACAGCAGTCTGTAAAAATAATACACAGGTATGGTGGTGGAGAGAACACCACCTGCATGTTTCATGTTTACGGAGTGCTGAAATGTCGTTTTCGCTGTGGTTGCAGCCTGGGTTGTGTTCTTTTTCTTTTCTTTTTTTTTTTTTTTTTTTTTTTTTTTTTTTTTTTTTTTTTTTTTTGACACTCATTAGGAAATATTTAGGAATGAAAACTCTTGCTGACATTAAGTAATAGCAGTGTGTATTTGCTGCATTAGAGAGCAAAAGAAGCTCTTTAGGTGAAGATTTCCATTTTGTCCCCACCATATAACAGTGAATTGTTTTGCTCTATTGCCAGCAGACTTCTCTGAAGCAGGTACAGTCAATTCATTAGGCTTTGTAGGGGAATCTTGCATACCCCTCCCCATTCTGGGGAAAACCAGGAAGAAAACTGACTAAACATAATTTTTAAAAGGGAGAAAGAAATTTTAATCCTCTGCTTTCATGGTTGCTCATGGAGGGGGTCTAGCTTTGGTAATCCTTCAAGATTTCTCTAAAATCATAGAATAGCTGGGTGGAAGAGACTTTAAAGGCCATCCTGTCCAGCCTCCTTGCCATCAGCAGGGGCATCTTCAACTAGATTGGGTTACTAAGAGTCCTGTCCAGTCTGACCTTGAATGTTTCCAGAGGTGGGGCATCTATTACCTCTCTGGGCAACCTGTGCCAGTGTTTCATGATTCTCATCATCAAAAAAGAAATCTTCCTTGTATTTAGTCTAAATCTGCTCTCTTCTATAAAGTCATAGAATTGTAGAATGGTTTGAGAAGCTAGAATTTTAGACAGAAGTGCACACTAACCATAATTATTACATTGTATTGAATTATAACTGTTTGAAAAATTATCTTGTAGCACATGATCTAAGCAAAGAACTGGGAACAGAGGAAGAGAGGAAGAGAAAATCGTGGATCACGGATTTGCTGTTTGGGCAGTGATAGAAAAAGGGGGCAGGGGCCCAAGGGCTCTCCTGCAGAGAGCCAAGGGAAGGAGGGGAGGCTTGTGATGGCTAGCTCTGTAGAATTGTTCAAGAAATGGTGTAGTGAGTTTATAAAAGGGTGTCATACCTTGCTGAAATGTGCTGTTTGGAAAGCTGTGCATCTACTGAGACCAGAAAGCAGGGGACGGTCTAGGTGACTTCACCTGGCCCTACTTTCAGCTGTTTGGAGGGAGAGGAACATTGGTGAGGTGCTGTCTCTGCCTTTCCCTCTCTCTCTCTTTAAAAAAAATTAACAAACAACAGCAAACCCCAGCAAACAACTGAACCACCTTTAAAATGAAAGAGGCCTGTCAGAGGGCAAAATGAGGGGAAGGTAATGACAGGTATCATATTATGTAAACCACAGGAGCACAGCTGAGCTTTGTGGGAGAGAGAGTAGAGGAGTAGAAAAGAAGTTGAAGTGGAGCAGCTGGTATGAACAGGGATGTGTGTGGGGGGCAGAGTGTGAAGGAAAAAGCATTGCCTGACTTGGAAGAGAAGTGTGAAGCACTGAGTGGAGTGGGAAGTTGAGCCAAAACCCATGAGTGAGGAACAGAGCGATCAGTTGTGAGTGGGAGAAGGAGGTTATTTGGCATGAAGTAAGAAGGTCCAGGAATCCTGACACAGAAGGATGGGAGCTTTTCAGACAGGGCTTGTTGGAGAGATGAAGATGCTAAAGGAATGTACAGAGTCTTTGGTATGCATGAAATGCACTTGGACTATGGTATGATTATTTGATTATTATTTTTACTTTTTTCATCCATGATGTTTTCCCTGCTGTAGTTCAGGTTTGAACAGCCCCTTCCCTTATCCTGGTATTAGTACAATTGCACACAGTGCTTTGTGCTGAAGAGAAGTGTGGGAAATGATGCATGTTTAGGGGGAAGAGGAGGGGGAATTCCAGTCTAAATATCTCCCTCTATTCTGGATCTGATCCAGAGAGGGGCCATGTAAACTAGGGCAAAACTATTAGCTGTGGATTGAGGAAGTGAGATTATGGCTAAACGTGATGAGTAATTAAGGGGAACTGAATGTTTAAATACTGCAAAAGCTTGGCCTGTTGAACTTTCTGAACTTGAGAGCTTTGCTTGAAACAAATTCTGAGGGATTTCCCTGACACCTGTAGTCTTCTGTAGCTGTCCATGCTCTTTTGTGGGGTGGAATCATGGGAGGAGAAGAACGCCTGCTGTTCAACCCCCATTTTTTTCTGAAGGAGAGTCATGTCCACATACCTGTCAAACACTACATGTATATGGCTTTGTTTTAACATGCTCTGTGTCAGTAGATGACCAGTTCTATTGTATCAAATCTGTGTGTGCCAGGATTCGGGGGCTGTACTATCTTCAGACATCATTTTGAATTGAAGTAGAGAAGCATCCCCCTCTCCCCTCTCCCTGCCTGCCTTCTTCCCCTCAGGTTTCTGTTCTCTTATAGTTCCATGGGAGTGGCATCTACCTCTGGCCAAATAATGCATCTGCTTGGGCAGGATTTAACTTTATGCAGAGATAATAAACACCTCATCAGTGAAAAGCTGATGATTATTGGGAGCCTCCTGACCTTTCTGCTCAGCCATGTCAGCATTCTCAGTTGCTCCCACTTCTTTAATTTGAAAACTGCTTGGGTCCAGTGTGGGAAGCCATCAAGGGACATCCCTGAATGGACAGCCAGGCACGAGAGAAGGCAAAGGAGACAGCAGCAGGAGCTGTATTGAGAGGGTAGATAGCAGAAAAAATCCATGGTTATTAGGAACCTTTGGTGATTTGGAAAACTCTGTTTTTACCAATTAAAACATTAGAACATCCGCTAAATGAATTTTAGTTCTTACCACTTTAAGTTAGATGTCAACTGACTGCCTAGGGATGAAATGCTCCAGATAGTGTTTCTAAGCTCTCTCACATACGTTGTTCTTATTAGGATCTTTCTCCTTTCTCTTTAACTCTGGGGATACTAATACATCTGCTACAGGTGCTAATGGATACAGATGATCCTTACTGGGAAGCAGATCTTCCAGATCAACAAGGGGCAGAGTGCTTTAGTTTTGGAATTGGAAGGACTGTTGCTTTGATTTGTCCTGGTAGGAGCTAATGCAAACAGACTTGGAGCAGCCTAAATGATCATACCTGTACTATAACTTGCAACTAGACAAAAGCTACTGCTTTGTCAAAAGGACCTAATAGGAGAAGTTTGAGTTAAAGCTGATGTATTTGTTTATTTTTGCATATATTGTGTTACGCTTGCTTTGCGAGAAGCTAAATGTAGATCTCAAGCTATCTTTTCATAATTAATAGAAGTATGTTGCGGTAGGGACACCTCATAAAACACTGCAGGTGACCTTTGTGGCACTTCACAGAAATACTAATGATAAAATTGGCAATGTCTTCCAAATAAATAAAATTGGCAATGTCTTTTCCCAACAGTGAAGCTAGTGATTTCTCATGGCCTTTCTCCTCATAGGTCTGGAGCTGCCATGTTTGAGATTCTGTTATTCTCCATGTAACAAAGTTATTCTGAAAGGCAGTGTATACACTGTGGTAACTTTAATATGTGGATTATATCACAACTAAAATTACCTTAGCTTCAACAAGGTCCTAACTGTGCTTTTATGTTCTGAAGTACCTGAGCAATGACTGACAGCCCTCTGTTTTTGAAGGATGGAGAGAAAGAGGAGGTAACTGCAGCCCCTCTGCACAATGTGAGACCAAGTGAGACCTTGTGCCAGGAGAGACCCGTGAGTTCTCTGCGCCTCCATGGCGCTTTTGGTGATCTGCAGTCCTGGGGTAGCCACAGTCACCTCCTGTTCTCCACAGGCTCTATCCTTTCCCCTTCATTAGAGGAGTGAAACTTTTTCAAAAGGCGGCTAAAAATTCACTCCCTGCTTTAACCCTATGCCCCAAGACAAGATTCCTTTGTGTAACTAGACACTAAAAGGGATAAGAAAGCTAAGTAACTCAACTAATTCCATCAGTAAACATCAAGCATGTATTGCTGTCATCACTTGACCTGGATTTCTATAGCGTGATCTTTGCAGGAATTATCAAATACCAGTATATTAAATGTTCATTGGAATATCTCCTCATCCTCTTTCACCTGTTTAAGGCTTCCTACATGGTCTGTGATAACAATTTTTCTTGGTTTCCTCGGATTAAGGCAGAAGACAGCTTTGCCAGTTTTGAAGAATGTTTTAAGTTTTCTAGGTTTTCATGTGCATACAAATCCAGACCTTGCACCTAAAGCCAGAGTTCCTGATTCTTTGACTGTCTTTTCCTTCAGAGCTGGCTGAAGCAGCCAGCCATTTGACTTTGATAGCAGTATGTCAGCCAGCCTGGAATACGTGAGGAATTCTTAAATAACAGCAAAAATGCTATTCAGAACTGGACCTTCCTTAAGTATGTTGCTGCTTTGCGTGTTTTGTGACCAGTCTAACTGGAGGCGTAACTTTCTAGCTCAGGACAATAAGTATAATAATGATGGACATCAGAATGTCTGGAGGAGAAGCTCACCTCGTCTGCTTTCTTACTGCTGCCTTTGAACTGAGGGATGACTGCCATTTTCCCTTCTTCCCCAGCAGCGACACTGGGTTTAGTTGAGTGTGGACAAATCTCAGCACACTGAGATCTGATCTGTTGGCTAAATCTGCTTAATAGCCTTTACTGGGCTTAGGAAATACATGTACACATGTTGGTCAATTTGTGTCGCAGGAGAGGAGTTGCAGAGATGCAGCAGCACCAGAGCAGCTGTCCCTGAGCAGGGAGTGGGAAGGGATTCAGCTCTGTGGCTGGCTGTGGCTGTTCACTTGTTTAACCTGCAAGTTGCATTTCCAACATTTTTACCTGACTTTGACTCTGTTTTCGTGAACAGTGCTTCTAAATACTAAGGGTACCTCTGGAAAGTACATGAGGTAAAAATGTTGCCTGTGCTTTGTTCCAAAGGTGTTTTAAATAATTTTTAACAAAACCTAATTCCTAGACAAAGCTGTAAGGACTGTGGGTTTGAAAACAGTGCTTTTGAAAGGAATGACTGCGGAACAGTTCCCTTGAACCTAAGAGTGGTGTTAATGTAACAGCTTGGTTTGAAACTGATGGTGTATATTAAGTAGATAGTTTCTCCTTCATATTTAGTGAATTACTTAATTTTTTAAGCCCTGTCCAAAGTGCCTAGGTAGTCAATTTTGTGTGTTGGAAAAAATATTTTTCCCTAAAGGCTGAAGTCTTTAATAAAAAACTTAATAGGTTTTCATATCTATATGCTGTAGGTCTGAGCAAATCATTCAAGCACCTGTCAAATAAACTGCCGAGAGCTTTAGTAAGTGCCTTGCTACTACTTTCTTTTTTAAAGATGATTTTTATTTTTATAACATTTTTCAGCACAAAGAATGCAAATAATTATAGAAATACTGTGGGTTTAAGGCAGAAAAGTAAATCAGTTGATGCAGAAGAGGGGCTAAAGTTTTGGGATTGTTTTTGTTTAAATAATTAGAAGGACCTGTGATCCACTGGTGTGGATCTGGAGTAGTTCATTACAGTAGTTACTACAGTTCATGTAGAAATTAGTGCAAGGTGTTTGGTTTGTCCATTAATTAAGTAAAAAATAGCACAATATAGTACAGTTTTGTGGTGAACATTATTTTATCTTTAATGAAACAGATTATCAGCTAAGAAATTGGGAACTGCATGGTGACCTTTTATGTGAATCTCTTTCAGGCACCTTTTTGGGCATACATCCTGGGTGCAATAGGACTTTTTATCTACCAGTCTCTGGATGCCATTGATGGGAAGCAAGCCAGAAGAACAAACAGTAGTTCTCCTCTAGGAGAACTCTTTGATCATGGTTGCGACTCTATTTCCACAGGTAGCCTTAACCTACTGTCACCCATCCTAGTTTATAAAAGTTACCTGTTTGCAAGAGGAGCTGATTAGTCACAGATTTGTTGAAGTTGTAAAGGACCTCTGGAGATCATCTAGTCCAAACTCCTGCTTGGAACAGGGTCTTTTAGGATAACTTCATCATCTCCTGACCTTTGCATCCCTGGCCAGTAATGGGGGGGGTATTTCAGAAGTTCCTTTGGCAGATGTTGGGTAAGATGTATTCTGCTCCTACTTAACTGTGCATCTTCACATACTCCACTTTAGGAGTTAGGTGCCAAAATATCAGTTTGGTAATAGGGCATCCAGCCTGGCACGTAGGAGAAGGGTAATTTATATTCCTGAGAAGAGCTCATTTTTAAAAAGTTGTAAGTCCTTAAAAAGTAAACCTTGCTCAGTTTCACTTTCCATATTTTGCTGCTGTTGGTGCCAATGCCTATAGTTCTGTAAAGCTCAATGGCTGAAACAGTTGCCCTGGGAATGGGTACCTTCTTTATGCCTCACTTCCCAGAGAAGTGCAGCTGCCAGTCTCCCTGAGCTTGGCCCTTCAGCTGAAGTTGTCGGTGTTGCAAAGAACACAAGATGGCAAGGCCAGGAGGAGGGAGAACAACCACTGTAGGCTAGAGGGCAAGGCCCTGTCTTGGCAGAAAAGGAGTGCTGTGTTTCGGTCTCTCCTGCCAGGACTGTCCCTGAGGGTCAGCTACTCAGTGAAGTATCAGTCATAGCATTACTTTGTTAGAGTGATGTAAAATGTCCTGTGTTTTATTTTATTTTTTTAAATTTCTCTTAACTTCAAGCAAAGAGGCTATATGACTAACATGTTCATTTCTGCTTTTCAGTATTTGTTGTCCTTGGATCCTGCATAGCAATACGACTAGGAACAAATCCTGACTGGTTGTTTTTCTGTTGTTTTGTGGGACTTTTCATGTTCTATTCTGCTCACTGGCAGACATATGTATCAGGCATACTAAGGTTTGGAAAGTAAGTAGGTATCTTTAGAAGTACATACGGCTTAATGTCTGAGACTGCTAGCTCCTTGATTTCAGTTTCTTCTTCGTTTACTCCCTGCTTTCTCTTTCTCTCTCTCTCACCTTCTTTCTCATCTCCCTACCAGTCTAGCAGTCTTGTGTTTTACCTGACAAGAACTTGAAACCCTGCATAATACTGAGAACTTTTTCTTTTAGCAGCTGATTTTAGCTCTGTATGCTTTGTTTGCATGCATTTGGCTCTTTTGTCTGCAGATTTGTTGTCAGAACCCATACAGGCACCATGCAGGCTCAGGCCAGAGAGGTCTTGTTTACATTGCAGACAAGTGCCCTGTGTAGGAGTAGGGACAGAGCAAGCATCTGGGTACCTCCCTTTGTAATCTCCCAGCCACAGAACAGTTGCAGCCTCGGGGGACTCTAAACCACATGCATTTTAGAGAAATTCCCCTGCTAATGGGTTTCCCTGTCATTGACATCTTCGGTCTTCCTTGGAATGAACTCTCTGCACCCATTGCATCCTTAAGGAGTTCCACATATCTATAGCAATGCTTGAAGAATTACCCCACATATATATGAGGGCCTTTCTTTTAATCTGGCTCATACTGGCTTTGATATCCTTTAGGTTTTGTGTTAGGTCACAGTTCTAGAGACTGCTGTTATGCTGTTCATGACTTCATAGAAATTCTATCTGTTTCACTGCAGCATAGGAGGAGAAGTCATGAAATTCACGTACAAAATAATAATTTCAATTTAACAGCTAATAGGGTGGGATTGCTGCACCCTCCTGTAGCTGTGGTGATGCCTGGCCATGGCCTTTTGCTGTTTTTATGCAATGAGCTTCACTTTAGTATAATTACTTCTGAAAAGAGGAAAAGGTCAGAGACTTCTGTGACAGCAAAAGTTTTGGCTGTCTTTGTACTAATCCCAGTCCCTTGCTAAGTCACCTGTCCATAGTCCTACTTAGCTCTGTCCTGTTAGAAGCGCCTTAGCAAATCTGCGCATCCCCAGGCACACAGGCGGGTGACCAGCTGTCCCTGCACACTGCACCAAATGCTGGCTCTGTGATCTTGATAAGAGCTCTTTTTGATTTGCTGGTAATGCATTTTACCACACAAACTATAATTCTTCTGTGCCTGCCTGCACATCCTAATTTTTTTAAAGGACATCTTGTGCTGTAAACAAAAATAGGTGCTTTATAGTGATGGCTGAAATAGGATGCTTTTGTCCCTGACAGTAGGCTGCTCTGAAGGGAGGTGGACTAGGCCATGAGCTCTGGCATTTTGCAGACATGACTGCTTTTCTGTGCCTTTTATTCTTGCATAAAGCATGAGAATGATTTCCCCACATCAGGAAGTCACTGGGACTCCTTTCCCACATAAAGATTTTGTTAAAAACTTGGTGACTTCTACTTAAACGTAATGATAGTGCATAGTACAAACAGTTCAGAGTGGCCTAATGTTCCATGGTTACTGTTTAAAGTTAAACAGACACAACTTTTCTCCAAGATAACTTATTTCTGTCCAGTGAAAACAGGTCACAGTATTTTTCAAGGCTCCCACTTCTGTTTCTCTTAAGCATAGAGGTTTGAAGAAGGCATTAGTATAGTGCTCTAAATATCACGGTACATAATAAGATGGGTGGAAGTTTTCACTGATGCTATTCCTAAATTAGCAGCACTAGATTCTAGAAATAAATCACAAATAAGAGATTCCTAGTGCTGATGGCCAGGAAGGATCAGAGAGCTGAATAATGGGACACTGTCAGGTTGTGGAATACTGCAGTGTCTGAGTAAAGTCTTTGGACTCTGATTTGGGCTCTGTTGCCACCAACAGTCTGAGCCTGTGTAAAATTAAGTATTAAACTTTGGCACATATAATGATTCGACTTCAAGTTTGAGCCTCCTCCCACCACCAGCAGCAACAAAGGCAATGCAGATTAGAAATCCAGGTGTTAATAGTTCAGAGTGCAACCTCTGAACACTTGCACTTGGGTGCTTTTGCATGAGGTAACCGGCAAGTTCAGCAATGGCTGCGTGGATGTAACACTTCATCCCTGGCAGAGAGGGAAGAGCCCACTCCCAGCTTCACTGTCATTTGACTCAAGCCAATTCATCAGATGGGCAGAAGATGAAAAGCCTGCACTAGACTGACAAGCTGGACTGGTTCACCTTACAGTCTGATGAGCACTACAGCAGATAAAACTGAAGGAATACAACACCTTAGGAGGGACTCCCCATTCTCATGGCTTTAAGAGGCAATGAGCACCGCAGCTTATCATCTAACTGCAGTTTAAACTCTGGATCCTCTAAGAGTCAGAAGATTGTGATGAAATTTGGCATATTTTATCACCATCTTTCTGATGAAAGAAGAGAGTTTAATGTTACTGAGATTATCAAGTTCAGATAAATGTTTTCCAATACCCAAGAGCTGATTGCTATCTCCCTTTCACTGGTCCCTGTGCAGACTGGTCATGTGCTAAGCAAGTAGCAATACACATTGACTTTGGTCATAATACCTTAAAACAGCAAATTTATTCCAACTGCTAAAAGAAATCTTGAACATTCATTGTCACTGTTTGCTGGTAATTTTAGTATGAAGATAAGGTACCTGTCTCAAAACTTTTGGTACCATAAAAGGTACCTTTTTATACGCATTTTGTTTGGTTATTATTTTTAATTATTGATGTTAAAGCTTAAAAAGTATTGATTTTATTTTTTCCTGAGCCTTGGCTTCATGTGAGGTTTCATCAATTAATTACAACAATAAAGAGTTGTCTGTCTTGTCTGAGAACAAAAAAAGGTGAAATGCAGAGTCTGGACTTCATAGGGCATACAAGGCCACCTTTTCTAAAGCACCTTTTATGGAGGAAAGCAAGATAGCAGTTATGTCCTCAGAAATATGGTAAATGCTTAGCTATCCACTGACTCAGTCCTCCCTTGTTTTGCAGGCTGTATGTGTCAAGTTTTCATGATACGAGGCTTAAAGAAATCCCTTCTTTCCCAGCCTGCTCTTTATAGTCTCTGCTTTTATATGCTGTGCTTTTAATGGAAATGCTTGATTGCATTTACTATGAGCTTGCCTTAAACTTTGATTTGATTCTTACACATCAGCAAGTCTGTAAATTTGTACAAAATTCTCAAATAATTAACAATGTATTCATTAAAGATTCCCCTATTAAAATTACATGTAGCTTGCTCCAGAAAAGGAGTATAGCTTTAATTTTAAATCTTAGCTGGAGATATGTGCCTCCATATAGAGTAGCTTTCTCAGCCAAGGAAAGTAATATTCTATACATATATTTGTATAATTTGAAGTATAGTTACTGGGGTTTTATTCCCCCCTCTCTCCGCACACACTTTACACTTACAGCAAAAAGTCCTTTAACTAAATCTCTTCCTTTTTCCCCTTCATAGAATTGATGTAACTGAAGTTCAGATCGCCATAACAATGCTGCTCTTGATATCTGCCTATGGAGGAGCAGCAATATGGGACTATAAGGTGAGTGTGTTAAGTGCTCAGAGTTCCTGTTGAGTATTTTTGTAAGTGTCCACAGTTCCTGTGGTATTTGAAGCTGCCCTGTACCATCAAAACCTCCTAGCTGTGTAATGTTGTTTTAGCCTATTGAATGAGTGCCAGTTATTTTGTTGTTGTAGTTTACTTAGATCATGTGACTCCCTATGCACAAATTTGTAGCTACATAGAGGAAAAAAGACCCCATCTGCCACATACAAACTTCTGATCTGGCACTAATACTCCACACATACTTAAGCTTTAGCAAATAGTTTGTGTTCTGGTTTTATAAATTTAGTATATTTTATTGCAAGATGTACATATCTGTTCAGTTAAACTATTTATCTTAAAATTTAAGGATTAAGGGCTCCAATCTAAAGAAACCATGGGATGAAGCCAGGGGTTTTGGTTAAGTGATCCATATTTGTGTTGATGCAGATGTACTGATCTTTAAGAATTTTGTCACAGCCACATAAATGTAAATATTTATATTTAAAGAATTTTTTTCTGTCACAAAACTTTTTGATATCTCTGAATTTTATTCTGATCTTTAAAGATGCACTTTAGTGGACAGTATCAAAAGTATATTAGACTAAGATCTTCAACCTTTCTAGGGTCTTTACGCAGAAATTTATAGTTCTGACTGGTCATAGTGCAAAGAACTGAGACTTTTTCCATACTATTGATAACCAATAGAAATTAACCTAAATATAAACCACCAAGAAATGAAAACTAATTCAAGAGTTTACTCAGCAATTAAGGAATGTTTAGCTAAACTTTGTTTCCTTTTCCCAGCCTGTAAGATGCTTTTTTTTTTTCTATTTTCAAAAAGCTTGTTTTCATGTTGGAAAATAAAGCAGGTGCATTAAACTTAAATTATGATTGATTTTTTCCTCACTATTAAAATCTGTTGTAGTTATGCTGTATCTCAAAACACTATATATTCAAAAATATAGTCAACAGTTTCAATTTATTACTACTTCTTTTTTTTAATCCTATGCTGCCTTTGGAAGTTTCCTTGAAACTGCAATTGATTCCAAAAGGTAACTGTTCAATTAAAATTTGTATCTGGAGACTATTCATGATAGTCTTGTGATATGCAAAGATACAGCATACAAATAACGTAAAGCACACAGCCGGCAGATGGTGTTTGTGTTTCCTGTGGTTCAGTGTTGTTTCATCCAGTAAAATAGAAGGAAGTATCCCTCTTCCTGCTCCCATACCATGGTGATGGCAGTAGTCTGTGTCAAGTTTTTGCTTATGTAGTGAAAAT
The DNA here is from genome assembly GCA_013397865.1 of Struthidea cinerea. Lineage (NCBI taxonomy): Eukaryota > Metazoa > Chordata > Aves > Passeriformes > Corcoracidae > Struthidea > Struthidea cinerea. The sequence continues at coordinate 1,362,755 of VZTI01000537.1, read as the reverse complement.
ATTTGAAGAACATATTAAGGAGGAACAGAGTAAGATGTAGCTGAATTTCAAGAACAGAATTTAAGTACTCCAAAGTGGAGCTTAAACATTACAAAAGATACTTAATGTGTTCTTAAGTAAGGAAACAAATTTTAAACACTGTTGTCCTGAGCTTGTTCCCAGGAAAGTGAGAATTCAAATAAAACATTTGTTTAGTAGGTAAGAGTGGCTTCTTTAATCACTTCTTAAAAAAAGTGTTGTGTGCTTAACTTTTAATATTTTTCTCTTGTTTTGTTATGGTTTGTTTTTTATTTTTTGTTGTTTTGGTTTGGTTTCTTTTGTGTTCTGCTAAGGTCCCTTTGCTGGGCTTAGAACTGAAGTTCTTTGCAGTTATTGGCATCCTGTGTGGAACAGCACTTTCTTTTTTCAATTACTTCCGTGTCATCTTTGGTGGAGGGGTTGGAAAGAATGGATCTACAATAGCAGTAAGTTGCTCTAAAAATCAAAATGAAGTTTGAATAATTTATGCCCATAATTTATTGCATTTCAGAAGATCCATGAGGGTTTTATTTGTTTAAGCATTTAAGCAGACAGGCATGAGAGAGTTAGATGGCTAAAGCAAAGACTTCATTATCTACCTTCCGTCTGCCTGTTACTGGATTTCTTCTGTCACAGGAACCAGCAATGAATTTTCTTACAAAATTTTTTAGTGGTCACTGCAAAGGGTACTAACAGCAATGCGATAATGCTACTGGACTTTGCCGAGTTGTGACAACTCTGGTTTTGTTTAATGGGATTTTCAATATCTATGAAATCTGGGCTTTACCGTGTGACTGAAACTTAAGACAAATTTTCTGTCCCTTTTTATTTTAGGGAACAAGTGTTCTTTCACCAGGCCTGCACATTGGACTGCTTATCACATTGGCCATTACAATTTATAAAAAGTCTACAACTCAGCTGTTTGAAAAACACTCTTGCCTGTATGTCTTGACATTTGGGCTTGTGAATGCCAAAATCTCACAGAAGCTGGTAGTAAGTCAATCCTAAACTTCCTAAAACTAAACTGGTTCTTGGCTTAACACTTATTGGATCAGGGGGCACCATTTTCCTATTTTGCTTTGCCACTGTATTACCATATTCATTGGGATCAAGATACTGAATTAGACTCAGGGTCCTACAGAGATTATATGTAACACTGATGGAAACACATAATTGCTGTTGAATGTACTGGTTAGAACTTCCAGTTTTGTTTAACTTACTCCTAGAAGTGCACTTACTGTCTGTCTTTAACATCCTAGCTGTGGTTTCTTAAGTTACTAACAGTGCTGTAAATTCTGATTTAATTATCGGAATAAGAATTTACTTTGATCATTAAAATGAAGAGATAAACTTGTGGTTTTTGCCTTTATCTTTTTTACACATACTCAATGGATTAAAAAAACCAAACTGCCTTACTACATATTTGCTACCATCAGTAATCTAGCCAGATGATTTTTTTTCTCCGAGGATGACATTTTTCAAACACTAGAACACTAGAAAATAGGTATTCTACAGACTTTCTTACTTAACAGTGAGAACAAGTGTTGCCTCTTAAGCAAAAGTCTGCTTCCTAGTTAGCTTTTGGCTAGAGAAAGCCAAAATTTTCAAGTTAGACTTGAAAACACTATTTCAAGTGGATAGTATTTGTTTTCAGGAATACACTTGCATAGTCTTACCCTTTGAATACAGTGCTGGAAAACTAGAGTGGGGAACCCCTGCAGATAGCTGAAATGCACAGGTATAAATGTAATTTCCAAGAGAACATTGCTGGGCAAGGATATGATTCCTGTTTGCTGGTAGTCACACCAATCTTGCAGGGATGCACTTCTTAATTTTTTTTTTTTTTTTAAACATAGGTGGCTCACATGACAAAAAGTGAAATTTGTCTTCAGGACTCTGCATTTATTGGACCAGGACTTCTGTTTTTGGACCAATACTTCAACAGTTTTATTGATGAATATATTGTTCTGTGGATAGCATTGGTAAGTGTTTTATACTTTTTGTTTGGACCATACTTAAAGGAACAGATTGAGAATTGTCCCTGTCATTCTGCTCTGCCATTTCTGACTTGCTCACATTTCCGCTGTCACTGTGGAGGGAGTGCCAGGGTACCATTTAAACATGGTTTTGGGAGCTGTTTGGCTTGCTTTCCTTGGAACAGAGATGTGAAAGTAAATTTACAAATTTCTCCTGAAATTATGCTTTAGTCCATATGGGTTTTTTAAAGTTGTTCTGTGAACTGCAGATGAACCTTTTTTTATCAGATCTTATAAGTGTTTAGTGCTGTTAGGATGTTGAGGTGTTGTGATGGTTTTGTTTGTAATTCTAAACTAGACCACTTTGTAGCTGTATGTTAAAATGATTGTTACACTTGTCACTTGGATAAATTCTGATTAAAGTACAGCATATTTGTAGTAGGGACAATTGAAAAAAAAAAAGGATTTTTTTTAACCTGTTCTGTTTTGTTCTTTTGAAGTTCATATCCTTGTTTGATATGCTGAGATATGCCAGTGGTGTGTGCCTACAGATTGCTTCTCATCTTCATATACATGTCTTCAGAATTTCATCTCATCGAGCTCCTGAGCAGGTTCAAAACCATAATGACTGATTAAATAGGTCAAGGACAAGAGAAGAAGCAGTTAGGGGAACGTTGAATGAAGCAGCCTCTCTGGTTTTGGGAAGACAGATAAAGCTTTTGAAGAAAACAGTTTTATGAGAAAGTTCACTGTATTTCAGACGTTACCAGATTAGAATTAGTAGATAAAAAGTTTTGCAGATGCTGTTGTATCAATACTTTTGAACCAGTATGTATTTCCCTGTGTTTCAGACCACAAATACTACATTTGAAAATGTTGCCGTTTCCTGTTAGGTAACTTTAATTCTGTACTTCTGGTGAATGTAGAATGCAAGCCAAGGTGCTACCAGCTAGAATTCGAAGAGGAATTTCACATTTCCCTAACCCAAGAGTCTAATCTTGTAGCATTAGTTTTTAAAGTTTTGTTGGAACTGCTCTGAAGTGGTTGTCAGATGTACCAATGAGTTCAGTCCTGCATTATTAAGACTGGTAAAATGAGGCAGCGATGAGGTAAAAATCACTCAATCTCTCTTCCGGTACTTCTAAGGAACAAGCTGTTGGATCAGTAGATAAAGGAGGTACAGCTCAGGAAAATTTTCTTCTACTTCAAAGTACTGCTATGAGTGCCTTTAGAATTCTTGCATTCTCTAGTATCTAAGTACCTAACCTCCTGCTACTACATAAAACTTTAGGTTGTACTTTCTTTCAAGGCCAGTTTCTGGTTGTGTAGTCATAATAAGGTTAGTCTCATTGTACTTCATCCTTATGTAGACTACAGGCAGCTGTGTAAGGAGAGGACTCTCACTTTAGGCACCCTAACTTGTATCTGTAAGACTATGGAAGCAAATGACAAAGTTAATTGATAAACTTCAATGTCTGTGGCTCCAGCACTGCAGCCCACCCTTCTGTATTTCCCTCTGTGTTTTTGCTCTCGCTGTGTTCATTTACCTTACAATTGATCCCACTGTCTCGTAGCTACTACTGTACTTCATCCAAACAAAAGAGCACAAAACTGAACCTTAAAGTAAAACTCTCCAAAACAGGAACTCGGGCCCAATATCAGCTTCTCTCTTCAAGAACAGACACACTGGGTAACATAATATGTCTAACAACAGGGCTGTTGTCATTAGAGAAAAGCTGAATCAAAGTAGTTTGTTACCTGTATGAAAAAATTATTACTTGCACACAAACCCTATAAGCTTAAGCTCCTTCAAAGAGGTACTACTTGAATAAGATTTATGTAAAAAGCTGTTGAATGTAAGCATGCATTACTACTTCCTGGTGCTGATATGTACCTGAGCTCCAAGTTCATGGTCCTTCCTGAACTGTCCAATAAAGAATGCCATGGTTTGTTTTAAAAATACTACCACTGCAGCTTCCTACCTGCTTATTAATTCAAAAATACTTTCTGAGGCATTCAAGGGACTTTTAAAGTGGTGTTTTCACTCAGAAAACCAGAAACATGACTCAATGCTAACAAATAAAACCAGAACCAGGAGGCAGTGCTAACACGTAAGCTGTTGAAGATCCAAAGCAGAACCTGTCTTTCATAAGAAAGCAACTCTTTCATAGCCTCCTGTAACTGTCCTTAGAGGGCCAAGACTCAGTAGTTACAAATCAGCATTGTTACTGGTTACCCAGGAGAGGCCCATATTGCCTCATGCATCAGTGTATCAGTGTAACTTCCATGTTTGCTCCTGTCCTGAATCCTAGCAGAGGCAGAACAAGTTAATCCATACTGGTTACTTGTTCAACATCAGTTGCAACCTAACAGCTGAAGTTTATGCAAGTTTGCCATCACTAATCTGGCTTCCAAACCTGGAGAACCACATTACATGACTTGACTCTGAACTAAAAAATGCTAGTAAGCTGAGAAGAAGAATATGGTTTTGAAACACATTGTTATGAAAACATCACATTTGTGCGTGTGGGTGTGTGGATGGATTTTGTTTTATCTACTGTTGTATTAAATGAAAGCATTAAATATGTTGGCAACTACTTAATTTGTAAAAGTGGACATTCAGGTGTAATGGTTTTCTGTAAAAACAAACTGCATGCACACTAAGCTAATTTTTTCATTTATATACATAGAAGACAAATGTTTATCCTTAAAACTCAGGCCTCCCTAAATTGCTAGTCATTTGGCATTGCAAAAAGTAATATTCCATCTCAAAGGCTTGTAATAGCCTGTACTAAATAAATGAGGTAGATTTATTCCAGCAGTGGTTCTACAAAAAGTATATACCCCAAAATGCGTAATGTTTAATTATCGTTACTTGAGCTGATACATTAAGCTCATCATTTAACTAAAAAAAACCATTTTTTGGACAAATTACAGCAGTTTATAAATCCCTTACTAATAGAAAGATAGTACAATGCCTAGACTAACAAGAGTTAACAAAATTTGATTTACCATAATACACATCATTAAACAGTTCTATCTGAGCTATGTCATACCCTGTGAATTTTTATAACTGCTAATATATCAGCAGACTAAATGTTGAAACTGTGAAAATCTGCAGCTTGTTAGAAATGCTTCTATTTGCACAATGTACCTAAAGGCCTCAAGTTATTATGTAAAATCTGGGTAATGCATATTTCATTAATTCTTCCCCTTGTTAAAATTTGGCATTAGAAAAAGTGAAACAATTTAAATAGTCCAGTGCTACTGAAAGTGGATATGAAATAGTTAAAAATTAATTGGACAGACAGTGAATGGTTTGGGGTCCATACTGCCCCCCAGTAATAAAAGTTTACTAAGATATGTTCTTACAACAATTAACAGACAAGATTAGAACAATCCAGGAAAGCGTTTAATAGGAACCTTGAAACATTTAAATCTTAGCATCCTTCTAATGCCTGTACTTGTATCATGTTACTTAGGTACAAGTTGCTCCTCCACTGAGCCATCAGAATAACATGGATTGAAGAGACTTGCGAACAGTTGCCATCTCCTGCTGTTGCTGTCACAAGAAAAGGAGATAATGCTGAACAAATGCTGTATCAATATGATTCTTTTGAATTAAATGAATGTCAAATGACTTTTAATAGAATGTTCTATTTTTGCATTTAACTAACTTCATAGATGTGATACTTACAGTGTCCATCATAATCTTCTTCTGCAACATAGCCATTTCCTTGCGAAGTTCATTTTGGGCACCAGCCAGAAGATTTTCATTGCTCTTCTCCAGCTCTTCCATGCTCTGAAGTTAAGGATAGTATTAATTCAGAACTCCTCAGTGTCAAGGGTTTAATTTAAAACAAGCAAACAAACCAATCATTATTCATACTACAATTTAATTTTTACAGTGATCACTGATAATTGATGAGTTTGTCACAAACTTGGCAGTGGAATCATACAGGACTTCATACTCCAGTCTACATTCCTATTTAAACAATATGTACCCTGAGAAGAAAATAGAACTCTCCTGTCAGCCTCTGTGAGGTCTCGGCTACTTACTCCGCATTTCAATTAAGAGTTCTACAAGAGGAGATTGAACAGACATCTGTTAGGAATAGTAGGGGTTCAATATTATGACAACCTTGCAGGACTTGCAGTGAGGAGCATAAACCCCAGTACATTTCTTTGCACACTTCTCCCCAAATAAGCCACATAAAACTCCCTGGTTATCTTCCCTTTTGTACATACAATTACACCTACCTCTGTGCATGTGTCTGGTTGCATTTTCCTTTATTTGTATGAAGCTTATTTAAGGCTTGACTTCTACCTTTTGATCTTCTTTGAGGAGAAAAATCAAACTAATACTTGACCTTCTGTTCAGTTTTTCTTCTTTGATGAAGACATTTATGACATTTTGGAACTACTATTATTTATTAATGCTTCTGTAATAGATTCTGTAAACTCTGACTATTTTAAATAAGTGTTTCTCTATTTCAGATTTATTTTTCTCAACTACCAGACTTGGAAAAAAACCAAACCAAACACCAAGCTTATTGTAACTAACTGAAATTTCAAAATCAGCTAGGAAATTACTTGAACAGAAATCAAGGTTTGTCAGAAACTGACAGACTTGAATCTGCCCCGTATGCTGGGGGCCATGTAGCTGGTGAGGCTACACCTGGAGTGTTGTGTCCAGTTCAGACTCCCCAGTACACGAGAGACACAGATGTAGAGGATAGAGCCCAAAAAAGGGTCATGAAGGTGATTAAGGCACAGAAGATTTTCTCTTGTGAGGAAGGCTTTTAACTAAAAAAGTAAAATTTTTGTGTGGTTGTACGCAAACCAGGTTTTTTACTTGCTGTCTAGTGTGTTAGTTACTTTGTTAAAGAAATACCAAACTTAAACGACTGCATTAATGCAGCTTTCTTAAGTGTTATGATAAGGACCAGCTGCCTTCCAAGAAAAATATTTACCTTTAAGAATTGCTCGTAGAGTTGCTTAATGGTTTTCAGTCTCTGACTTTGAACTATTCTTGCCTGTTGAAAAACTTTTTGTTGCTGACGAAGCATATTCTGAAGCAGAAGCAAAAGAAAAACATAATTGCATCAGTTGTTAACCAGAGTGCTTGGACAGCACACCAGTGTCATTTTTCAGAATCAGAAATTCTGCCTTCACTGGAAATCTGTGCCTTGTAATGTCGATCTCTGCCTGGAGAGTTACCCTTGCTTTTATTAATGAAAATAAGACTGAAGACTTCATTAAGCCCCAAGTCACCTCCTGAAGTCTCTTGCAACCTGAATTATCCCTGTAAAATCCCATGAGGATTGCTATCCCCCACAGTTTCTTGGGTATCCCGGAGGAATGTGCTACTCAGGGAAAAGCAAAACTTGCAAATATGTTGGAGGTACAAACACAGCAACATCACATGATTACATTCCATTGTGTAGCTCCTATCCCCTTTCAGTGATCAAATTCTCCTACATTTATTATATACAGGCATACTTTTAAGCAATGTGTGCTGAAAGAAAACTACTTTCCTTTATTCTTTTGTTCCCAGACCCAAACTACTACGGATGGACAGAAACAGCACACATCTTTCTTCTCCTTAAATGGTCTAGGCTTTTCTCAAGGCATATGCTGGCCTAGGGCATCACTTAACAGAGTTTATAAACTTGCAATAAATTTTATAAATGCACCCCTCTTCCCAAAACTTCAACAATCATAAAGTTTTCACATTTCTTGAATGTCTTAGCAATATTCCCTCCTTGTGAAAATACAGTGAAACTCTGGAGTGCTGTGCTGGAAACTCACTGCTAGTTTTTCTTCCTGCTCTTCTGCTTTTTGCACATCTACATCCCATTGCTGAAACAAAGTCAGGAACTGCTGGGAGAACTCATGATTGAGCTTCTGCCTATAAACAGACACTATCTGTAAGTATGAGAAATGCTACAGGGAGTTACAAGGAAAGCTAAGGTTCAGCATACACATGGAATAGAATAAAAGCTGGCAGAGATAAAGAAATAGGCTATTTTGACATCTGACTCTTACTTGAATACTGTATGTTTTGAAAAACTGAACACACACTGAATGGATGTGGAATATATCTGTAAGGAGACAGCACTCCCATAAAATACTGGTTAAAAAGAAATACTGGTTAAAAAGACACTTCCTAACTGTGTCAGGTTTTCTGAGGCTTACTGTGTTTTTCTAACCCAATTACGGATGTTTGCTTTAACACAAGGGGTTTATATTGCAAAACTGATTGGCTCATTTCTTAAATTTTGTCAATACAAGTTTCAAATACATGTAAATACAGAACAACACCAAGACAGTTACAAGTATTGCTGACTTCTAGTTTTTAGCTGTCTCATTTTTCAGTTTGCTCTACCTCTAGTATCAGATGTAGTAGTTAAATATGCCATAAGAGGTGAGAGGAATGCTAAGCAAGGTGAAAATTATTTTCTTTCTTAACCAGAATGGTATTAAAGTTTTACTGAACAGTTTTCAGTTTTCACGTAGAAACAGAAAAGTCCAAAGTGGAAAACCCCCACACACATTGTTTTAAAAGACAAAAATAACATCAAAGGTCACTTTCCTTAAAGATAAAAATAAGGCCAGCTCTTTAACATACCTTGGTGTCAGAGTTCCAAATCTTAAATTTCTCTGTTCAAAAGAGAATGTGCTAAATTATTCCTTTCAGATTAACAAAGTAGACACAACTGGAGGCAGCAAAGGTCCTGAGCAGATATTTAACATTAGATACAGTACTCGCTATTTAATTGCAAGATGACAGACCAACTATCCATTCTGTGACAGAAGGGAATCTAGTTCACAGGCTTGAAAACCAAGAGTAAATGTCACCTTTGCTCCTGCTGCGTTTTCCAAACATGTTCAATCTTCTGGTTACTGGTTTTGAGTGAGGCTTTTGTATACATTTCTAATCGTTTCCTCTTAGCTAAGAGAGCTTTGTTAATGTCAGCTGAAAGTCAAAGAATATTTAGAAATTAAGCATCCTGGATACATTTTGCCATGTATTAAAAATGCTGATGAGTTACATTTTGGAGAATCAAATGAGGTGTGTTCTAATGACACTCATGTGATCCAGACTGCTGTGGTGAGTGTCCCTCAGCCTGCTGGTGGCACTGGTGTGAATGCTACTTGCCTATGCCCCTCGTACACCCTAACCAACACCTGTTTCAGAGTATTATGCAAATTACTTGAATATAATGAATGAAAAACTATTTTTTTATACTTCAGAGAGACAGTACTTTTTAAGTATTAATGTAAGTTACTGTGTTTGTTTCACTTCAGTTTACATTTGGAGATTTATCAAGTCACAGCTTAAGGTTAATACAGTAATTTCTCTTCCTTCTCACTTTAGAAGCATCTGTCAGACCTCTCTAATTTGCTGAGGCATCTGCCCCTGCTAATGCCAAACCCACTATTTTTGTACAGATAGCATCTTCTCTCTGATCCATTCATTTTACCTCCTTCCATCCTTCCTTTCTTTCCTTTTCTGAGTCTTAAATTACAAGCAATCATAACTTTTTAACATTGAAATCCTCCTCTTATCTAAATTGCCAGATCTCTAATACCATTCTAATACGTAATACAAATTATGTAATTTTGTGACAGCCAAAAGTCCTAATTTGTGGATTAAGGAGTCACTTTAGCTCCTCTTTCACCAGAAGTTTGACATGCAAATAATGACTCTGTACAGGTTTCTTTTATTACATACAATGAAAGTATTAATCAGCTATTGAGTATGTAATGCTGGCATTAAAATGGTTTCCCTTCCTTCCGTGGATTTTTGATGTTTGCTTCCTCTGTGATGGATATTGTACATTCTTTACAAGTTAAAAATGTATTTTCTCTAACCTGTCACTATCTAGAATTCAGCTGGTAATTTAACTAGGTAAAGCCACCTAAGGCTCTGATTATGACTATACTAAATCCTGCTAAGTGACACACACAAATCTCTCATCACTGGATGACTGGCATTACTTAGCCTTGTTATCTGGCTATGCTAAAAACTCATATTACTTCTGACTGCTGAAATTCTCTAACCTGCTGATTCCCTGTTCTTTAGATTTCTGGAAGTTCTAAGTACAGACTTCTCTCTCATTCTGTATCACAATTAAACTCTACTTCCAAAATTGCTTGTCTAGAATTAGAACTATTTGTTCCCTTCTGTTGCTTATATTAACATTGACATAACCCTTATTTCTCAATCAAGTCTTGCTGTCCCCAGTATCCTCTATGTCAGTGTAACAAAAAATTGAGAACAACAGCAAACTGCTATTGTCCCTTTTCTCTACAATATATGCACTACCTCTTCTTCTTAAAATTGGAATTGATTATCCAAAGCACTCATGCATCTTTCCCTTTTCCTTTCTAATTATCTACACTTACAAGCTGTGACTCATTTATACAGATATTCCCTCCTCTTCCTTCCCTTTGGTCTCCTTAGATATAATTTTTTTTCTGAAAACTGGCTTTATTCAGAAATGCTGGAAAATGCTACAAAAACTCGTCATTTTATGTAAGTCTTGCAAGTTATTTTATGGTAAGTAGCTACTTTAAACTCTGCAACTTTTTAAATTTATTAGAATGTAAATGTACTTACCTCCAAATCTCTCCAACATATTCTGTACTTCACCCCTACAAAATAGTGTTTCAAATTTTTATTTGCCCATTTTCTGACTTGAGACCGGTTGTATATGCTTAAAACTAATTTTATTCACATGCCTATTACTTTTAAGCAGGGACAGAACTGCTACTTCCATAAGATAAAATAATTATACTCCTTTTCTCCTCCTGTGAGAGGTTTCTTTTTCAGACTAATTTGTTTTTTTTTTAAATGCTAGAATCTATTAGCTTACTCCCTAGTAAAGAGGCACTATTAGGCATTTAAAGGGTCTTGAGTAAGGGCAGTCAGTAAATAAAATTGATTATTCCCTATAACAAAGAAAACAAAAAGGGTGTTTTTTACAAATGAAAACAAGTTCATCTCAGTTAGCATGACTGGCACAGTAAAAAATCCAAGGCAAATAATATCAGGGTTGTTTTTACAGCACCTTTAAGATGGTAACACCAGTGTGTAAGGCAGTGTTATTATACAGTAAAAACAGTATCTTCAACTCAACAGTTATAATCTGCTTGAAAACTATTTCAGCATGTACTTTTTTGTTACATTTACACTGCCCATGAATATTTTTTTTTTAGTATTTATCTGTGAAAAGAATTTATTTTTTATGCAATATTTGGATCATTTAAAGTATTGCTCATATCTTCAAGCAATAAAATCAGAGGAAAAAAATGGAATTTATTGAATTTATCAACAATTTAGGATAAAACAGTATTTTAAAAGACACAAAATTTTTTAAGAACTCACATAAATATATCAAATTTTCCTGCACGTTAAAAAGTACCTACAAAGAAACTGAAGAATTACCATTTTAAAATGCTACGTTTTCTTTTTTTATGTACAACTACTGTATTATTTGTCACTTAATTTTTGAATCAAATACTAAAAAAAACCAAACCAAACCTGAACAAAGCAAAAATAAGCATAGCAAATAACTGAAGTTGGTATCTATTTAAGACCTGCTTATTTTGGAAAAAGCCCCTAAACATCTAACCTTACCCCACATCATCTGGAACCACGTGAGCAGTCACCAGAGGTCTTTTCTTTCCATGCTTGTCCTTTACTGGTGTGTCACCTTAAGAAGGATTATAGAAATAGTTACAAAAATACATTTTGTGTTGGTCGAGTTACTAAAAGTGTAATTACTTTTCTGTAATGCCATTTCCCTGACCATATCTCATGGGGCTCAGTTCCCATCAGTAACACAGGCAGCTCCTATAACTCTTGAGTCTGGAGTTGACAGATGGTGGTGAATTATTCTGCAAGGCCAGATTTGAGCTGGCATTGCTTTGAGTTCTCTACACTGGTCCCAAACAGTTTTACTTTCTCTGTCCACTACTCCACCATTACTCTCAACTCACAATATAACAATCATCAGAAAGGTAAAAATAACATAAAAATTTATGAAGTTCAATCTGAATTTTACTGTAAAATAGGTACTGTAATTCTGTACCTTTAAAAAGCAAAATCACAAATAGATATTTACATTATTTTAAAAATACAAATCCTTGGTTGTCAGATTTCATTAATGAGGAATTTAGTCTAAATGAATGGAGGGGAGAAATTAATGAGAAACAAGCCCAGAGATAACTGCTGAAAGGGAAAAATTCAGAAGTGGAGTTAGACCAGACTTTACAAAAAACTATCATGGGATGATTGAGAACTGTATTTTTAAGCTAAGTCTGCTTTTTTGATGATAGTCACTCAAAATTAAACAAGAATCCCTCAGCTGATATATCTTCTTTTTGCCTCAGCTTTCTCTACTTCTTTTCTTTGGTTCAGATCCTTTCTGAAGTACACTCAACCCTGCCAGAACTCCAACAACCTTACCCGACTCAACACTCCAGACAAGCAGGCAGAGCTCTTGTGCCCTGCCCTGCTCTCACAATGTTCTGTGCTGCCAGGTGACAGAAGGATATGGCATTAAACGAAGGGAACATAATCATGTGATAAAATTCTACTCCATTGAAGACTCCACCTGGAATTTCAGGACATAATAGTGCACTACACAGAGCTGTTCCATTGGGCTCTCTCCTCTTACCAATCAAAATTACACAGTAGGAGCCTGGTAGTCTCAAGAATTATGAACGATGCTTTACTCAGTCCCTGGCTGACTCAGAATTCTCTTCCTTTCTATTCATATTCACAAATGTGATAAACTTCACATTTTACAAATGTGCTAAAAAAGTCATATAAGCACCTTCTCTAAGGTCTTCCTCTGATCCACTCAGTTCCTTTCTTTCCTCCTCAAAATCATAAGCAGGTATGGTCTGATCTTCCTGTGCTGGTTTACCAGCTTTTCCTCCATGCTTTCTTCCCGATGGTGCCATAATGAGATCTGTCCCTATTGAAACAGTGTATTGTATTTGTCACATAACTTTCCCCACAATAAACTGAAAATAAATATGTTTTCACGCTTACATGGACCTGTTACGGGTATCTCTTTAACAGTCTGCACCTGTAAAGGTATGCAAGCAGACAAGCTAGTTTAGTTTTGAGGTATTCCACAGCATTGCCCATCAGCAATGCTTTTAAGAACATGCTAAAAAAATGCCAGGGCTATTAGGAACATATCTGATTCTGCTGGAAAAAAAAGATAAATTATCCATTGTCTTAAGATGTCTGCCAGCTTAGCTTCAATAAGGCTTATTATACATTTTGTTGAATCCAGTACTGCATTCCCCAAAAGCTATGCTATGCCAATATTCTCCTGTCCAAAATAGAGAAATGATAAACCACAGAGAGCAATGTGATTCTACAAGCCATCCCACACTGTAGAGACAAATATACATATGCTTATACCATTTTTAAAAGTCCTGGGCAACTTCCAGGTTCTGATTTATCTATCTTTATAGCTATCACACCTCTGCATTCTGTAATATAAGTAATGCCATTTCTACACTGGCAAACATTTTACACATACACTACCCTCTTAAAAAAATATTCATTTATTTACTTTAGTAAACCTCTCATTCTGGACACAATTCAACACAGCTAGAAATATCAGTACATTTTCCACTAGCCAGGGCACAGACAGACCTGAAAATTAAATTCACACATGGAAATTGAGAACTCCACTAAAGATCTTTTGAATTTCAAGGGCTGTGAAGTCCCCCCAACATTAACAACTCTCTCACACACCTCAGTTTCCTGTTTCTGGGGTTTTTTTCATTTTATTTTTCAATAGCTGTGAAATTATATTTTTTAATCCCAGATTCCATGGATCTATAAACATGGCCACACAAGGAAGGAACAGTGCTTTTAATACCCAGCTTTTTCTGAGGTTGATGCTTCTTTATGTAGCATGAACATTTTTAGACTTTACAAGTGTCTTGAAAAACAGGTGTCTTTATTGACTGGAAAATCAAAAGCCCTTGCATTAGAATTATCCTCGAATGAGAGAAACTTGTCAAGACTTAATCTGCCTTTTGACTACTATGACTGTTAAGAACGTGATGTAAAGAAGGGGAATGCCTGTCTCTGTGCTGCCAAAGCGCTTTTTTGAACTGTAAGCATATATTTTGACATACAGACACTTTTCTTCGTACTAAAAATCAGTTTACAAAGTAGAACTTCTCAGTCCCCCTCACCCAGGTGTAAAACAATCCTGCCACCTCACAAGCCCACACAGCCCTCACCCATCCCGTGCAGGTACCTGTTTTAGCCGATCTGAGTGTCTTCAATCCACAGCTGTGTATTTTAACAGTGACTTT
>VZTI01000537.1:1306816-1348357 GCA_013397865.1 Struthidea cinerea | reverse complement strand
TTTTTTTTTTTTTTCCACCCTGCCCCACAAAGATATTAAACAAACCGATAGTAGTGTGAATTTCCTGTGTGGGGCTTTTCACCGTGGGGACCCACCTCAGAGCAGCAAGGGAGACTTGTGCCCTCAGCCGCCGCACCCTGAGGGGACGCACGGGCGGCAGGGACAGGGCACCTCACACCCTCCTGTTGCAGCAGAGGGAACGCCGCCGGCCCCAGAGCCCCGGGCAGCCCTCACGCTCCTCCCGCGGCTCCCCCTCAGCGCCTCCCGCCGCCGGGAAAGGGCGGGACAGCGCGCGCGGCGGGGCAGGGCGCTGCCGCCCTCAGGAGCGGGGCCGGGCCGGGCACCGCCGGCAGAGCCTCGCGTGCTCAACAGCCTCATCCCACTGCGAGAACAGATCCGTGCTTCACGTTACTGTTACATCATTGCAGCTGGAAGGTTTTTAACGGGAAAAAATACGAACTTTTGACGTAAAGATTCATACAGATTCCTGGCTAATTTACCGAAATGTGTGAGCTTTGGTTGACTTTGAAACAGAAACGACAGACAAAACGTTCATCACATTTTAGTTAATTTCAAAGCAAGCCAAGTATCTTACAATACATATGCACATACATTTTGTACATCATCCGGTTACAAAAATTAATGCTTTCTGAATACTGCTAATACAATTAAGTGAAGATACACCACCAAAAATTTCTGCTTGAAAAGATTCAGTACCCTTTCCCACATAAAACCACACTACTCTGATATCTCAGCATAATACAGGGCCAAACCCTGTTAAATTGAAAACACCACAGCTTTGTATGTCAGTACAAATATTGTTTTATGAAGTGAAACACTGCTCCCCATACTCTTCTACCTTGAAACAATTTGTTACCCATTCATATATAGGCACTTCTGCTTTTTTATTTACAATGGTTATAAAATATTTTACCTTGATCCTTTTCATTTGATTACAGCCCTCTTTCTAATCAAGCCAGGAAATAACACCATTTCTTTGTGTATTCTTTGGACTATAATAACACCAGATATAAAATATGTTTCAAATAAACAATTAGATGTTGCTACTGTGTAATTTTTTTGTAGCATACCTTTCTTTCAAATCCCAATTATACACTACAAATAGGGAGATGAATTGTCACTGTGCTTTAAAGAATGTCAACATCCATAAATGTATACTAAATTTAAATGACAAGTTACATAATTCTCAATTTTCCCCAGAGGGCTACAAAAAGCAGCAATGACAGAAATTTGCAAAATGCCTTGGAATGCAAGATCAAGGACTTCTTAAGCTGATCCCAAACAACTTTTCCTTCCAACATTTTATCTAGTTGGCAACATACACTGCAATAAATGCAGTTACATTTGTTTAGATAACCCTTTTTATAAAAAAGGATAACATGGCCGTGAATTAAGAGTTGTAAAGTAAGCTGTGTTGAAAACTGCCTATGTACAGGTGTCCTGCAATTATTTGTTGTTGTTATTTTGCATTGCCACAGCTCCAGCAGCTTTTATATCATGAAGAGTACTGCAGAGATTCTAATGTAGGTGCATGATTTTTTTTTTCTTCATATCAATGTAGTTAAACAGCAAACCAGAAAAGACACTTATGAAAGAGACATTTAAAATGCTTAATCACAGCTTGAGGTAGACTGATCTTCAAAATAAAGCTCTTCTACACTTTGATTCGTTCATGACCAACTTCTTTTTGGATCCTTCTCCTTGGAAAAATCTTTCGTTTAAGTGCAATTAGCTGAGGAGAGAAAAAAATACAATATGTAGTCCTCTGCTGGGTTAAAGGTCCACAGCTGGTCAGGTTTTCATCCTAGAAACTATCAAATCTGTACCACCCATGGTAAATACTCAATACTGTACTTTTTTTTTCCTCATTACACAGGAAAGGCATTTTTTTACTCCAATTCATCTATTAGATGTGTACATTTCCACTAGACATCTCAATAATCAGAATACAAGCAGAAAGTGAAAAATACACCATGCCTTCATTCTGATTATTTTAAAGGTTATTTGTGTATTTAAATTAACACCAAGCTACATTCTATTTTTAAAAGATTGCCAGCACAAAGCTGGCATCACAAAATGGTATTTATATTCCTAACTGTGCCACTGAGCTGGGTATCCCCTTCCAAAACCAAGTTACTCATGGAGTTTTCTAGTATATACAAAAGTCTGAAAATCAAGGGAAAGAGTCATGCAAAAGTTACAGGTGGGAAAAAAAATAATAATCAAAAGCCAACCTTTCAAGAATTACACCCTCTTCATCAGACCACGGAAAGTGTTACTTAAGGCCCCAACCTGCAAAGAATTACCCATATGATTTGTTCCATTGAGTCCCTCTGAGTTTAGCAGGACTAATCATGTTCAAGAAAGCCATTTTAAGCTTGCAGAAGTGGAAGGTTTTTTCCCCTGGAGTCAGATTCAAAACCTTTTGAATTCAGTAGGAGTCTTTGCAATTACTTAGAGAAGATATTTTGATAAGGCCTTTAAGTAACTTAAGATTCCTTTCTGGACTAAGTTTCCTTCCTCTTAAATTACTATACACTTCTACCAATATGTATGTTAACAGACCAAGAATTTCAAAAACCATTACTGAATTTGAGCATCCAAATGCAGCACACTGGTGATGGACCTTACTGTCACAAGGCATCTGAGAAGGTGCCACTCTCCTTCTCCCCATATGACTCTCTTTTCAAGGAATCTCAATATGGTGACTTGAAAATTTAAGCAACGTAATCATGAGTCATGTAGCATCTTCACTACTTTTATGAAGGAAAAATCCTAGCTACTCTTCAAAACCTATTTAAAAAATCCATCCAATGTTACCCTGAAGATTCCACAATCTGTTAAGTGTTATACAGATTTAATTTTAACTTTACCTGTTCAGCAAAAAATGAGATGACTGTAAATACAATAAGTGTTACTAGAACACAGTGGGTCCAGAATTTGAGCTTGTCTCTATATGCCCTCCTGGACAAAGAAAGAAGGAAACAGAAAAACAGCTTCATATATCACAAATGCAAATATTTAAACTTTAAAGAGTTTCCACGAAACACGCAAAGAAGGTTTTTTCTGGTTCTTAAAGGGTGACTAAAAAGGGGACGTAGGCTCTCTCCTGACAAAGAGCCACATAGAGAGGACAAGAGGCAACAGCTACAAGTTGGACTGGGAGAGGTTTCATCTTGATGTAAGGGAATTTTTTTTACAGTCAAAACAATAATTTACTGGAGCAGTCTCCCCAAAGACATGGTAGAGTCTGCACCACTGGAAGTCTCCAAGATATGACTACTCAGGGTGCTAGATCATAGAATTGTTTAGGTTAAAAAGACCTTGCAGATGAGTCCAACTGTTAAGCTAACACTGCCAAGTCCACACCTAAACTATGTCCCCAAGTGCCACACCTACTTGTGGCAACTATGGTTTTGCAGTCACAGGCAGGGAAGGAGAGAGTCACACTGCTATGTCCTTTTTGACCAAACTGCAATTCCCTTACAGTCCTGTAGCCAGGACACTTGAGAGCTGGCAGGAGACAGTCTCATCTAGTCACCTTTTTCCATGAATGTTGGACCAAATGATCTTTTTGAGGTCCCTGCCAACCTGGGCTGTCCTGTGATTCTGAAGATTCTTTGATTTCCACCAGCACTTTGGCATGCCTTAACCCACCGTGGTAGAATCATCTTTGGCTACAAACAAGTAAAAATAAAGTGTGTTTTTGAAGTTACAAAAAATCTTGATGGAGGGTCTCAAAAAGAGAGCCAACACTATGTCTACTCCTCCAGCACAAATTTCTAAAGCTAACTGCTGAAACGGGTTTGCCCCATGCTCCCTCAACCACTACTACAGCAGGGCTTGTAGCACTACAATCACTCCTACAACCCTGCTGATTCCTTCTACAATTCCTCTAATATTTTCTCTTTTCTTATTAACAGCTATTTCTCATGATTTGCTGAGGTTTACTTATACTAGTCTTGTGTAATTTTTGTTACTGTATTTGTCAACGTTTTGCCTGTCTTCTCAAGTCAACTACTCCAATTTCTTAAGCTGTTATTTATAAATTGGCAAGAGATAAACACAAAAAATTCACATATTATGTAAAAATGAGACACACAAAATTGAGAAAATTAATCTTTTCTGATTATTATCCAAATGGTTATTGCTATGTGACAGATTTTTAAAAAATCACTTAGCGAGAAGTGTAACAATGGTTTGGGGTTTTTTTTTTACATTTAAAGAAAGCCAGAATTCCTGATTTATTTTTAAAAAACCCAAACAAAGGAACAAACCAACAACTTTTGTTTGCAGTAGGTTAGGACCAATTGATAAAATGTTAATGACTATTTAAGCACTAGAAAAACCTCAATCCTGCAGACCTCAAATTTAGTCCATCCAACTCTTACCACACTATTTTCACTGTTAACTCTTTCATGACAATACTGGGGGAAAACCAGCTTGTTACCAATATCTTAGGTAATTATATATTACTGCAGTACAGTAACTTGAAAAGAACTTGTGGAACATACCATTCTTGGAGTTCATGCATGTGAAGGAAACGATTCCGATATTCTCTTGGCAGTTCAAACTGGGAAGGTATGGGAAACATCGACTCATAAAAATCCCTAAGCACTGCTTTCACTGTTTGTGCATCCTTATGATTGTGATCAATATTGTCATTTAGGCAAACAAATTTTCTAGAAAACAAGATGACATTGTTAGAATATTTCCTTGGTAATATGGCAAAGGTATTGCCAAACCAATAACACAAACATAATCCTTTAGAACAAAATTGAAAGCATATCCTTTTAAAACCAAACAGATATATTTTTTATTTTTGCATTATTTTAAATTAATTTTATTTTAATTCTAAGAGCACTAGGGTTGAGAGCAAGTCAAAACCTCAGAGGAATCCAGTGACAGGCCACATTTCTAGTTATATAATGCTGCCATCTAATGGGCACTAGAGCGTGCACCATCCCAGAGCCCATTGAACAGAACATTACAATGTGGGTAAGGACTCTTAGTTTTGAATTGTCATGATTAAAGTCTCTTAAATAACAAAGTGAGCTCCCCTGTAGGAGGGAAACATACTAAATTATTAATATTTTACTGTGCATGCTGCATTCTTTAGAGAAAAATCAACATAAAACTACAGAAGATTGTATAAGAGCTTGGTCCCTAGGCTTTGGATTACTGAGAACATTATATAAATTGGACAAGACACACCTCAAATCACAGACGCAAAGCTGGACTTTCATAATCAACCAAAATACAAACAACAATAATTTGGATAGACTTTACATGGAAATCACTGTGACCAAATAAGCATGCTCACAATAATGCCTCTTGCAGAGTGCTATTCCGCACATAAGAAACATGCAACTAAGTTACTGCAAATAATTGAAACTAAAGCAGCAGCTAGTGTGCTAGACTGCTATGTACCCTTGGCCGTTCTGACCTGGAGCTTGACAACAAAAATTCCCCTTCCCACATTTGGGCAAGGTTATGTGCTTTATTTATATTGTGAGATACAAGACCCCTACATTTTCCCCAGAGGTAGAAATCATATCTGATGACATATGCCTTGTCACTGCTAACCTTTGTAAATAAGCAGTTCTGGTCAGCTGTATTCTCTATATTATGGTGTGCTCTTTCAAAGAGCAAAGTTCAGACTTCCTACAGGAACCTGGAAACAAGCTCAGGAACTCCGGAGCTTGTATATCAGCCCACACAGGGAATTACCACTGAATGGAAACATACTGCATCTGGCATAATTGGTAACCTTGCTCAAGACAATTACGTGCAGGGGATAAACAGTCATTCAAATTGCTACATCTGAGATGAAAAATATGCCTCTCTAAAAACGAGCAGGCTGTATCTCCTGTATCAAGTAATACTATGCAAAGCAGCTGGTTATGGCAATCATGGCTACACTACAAGCATTTTGGGAGTTCACTCTGGACTGTCCCTGACCTTGTCCCTTGGACTGGCAGCTCATTAGCCCTGGGAATGCAGCTGTACTCCTAGAGTGTATATCCGTGTTTAGTTTCATCAAAAAGAGATGCAGCTTACAGACTGAGAGGTTGTTACACACAGCAAACCAAAACAAGGTATGGGATTGATGAGGATATTAGCACATTTGTAATGGAAAGACTGTTTAAATTCATCCAAAAGAAACCAAACATAACTTCCTGTAGATATTCCAGAATTAATGCCTAGATGATTAATGCTCACTTTGCCTTAAGGGTAAAAACCAAACATTTTTGGGAGATCAGTAACTGAATGACACTTTTAGTTCATTCCAAGACAGGCACTAAAAACCTGCTTATAGAGACTGGTTATAATTACTGGTTTGTATGCAAGGAAAACATGGCAAAGAGAAGGAAATGGCATGCCTACATAACTGTGCCAGCTCTCCTTTGTTAACAACGTATGGTTACAGTACTGCACTACACTTTGCAGGAATACAGCCCAGGTAATCGACTCAATCTCACTTCATGAACACTGAAGGTGAGAAACTTCTGTTACTCAGGCCTCTTTGAGCCTCACAAGACTTGAAATCACCCCTACCTTTAAAAAGAATCATAGCCAGCAGACAGAAATAGAGAAGGAAAAGGAAGCAGCAGGATGGGCTAGAGCACTGCCTACTTTTCTTTTAAAATGGATCATGGTGGCAACTGGAATGCAGGAGTTATTTGGCCAGAAGGCACTCTTTGAAAGGAATAGCAATAGATACAAACCACCTTCAGCAGCTGTAAAATGTCTCAAGACTAGCATATCCCTTTCTTAATAAATAACCTAGCAAAAGTAGTACAGTGTTGAGAGGAAAGTGGGTATCTACACTTTAACTACCAAATACAAATTATGCTGTAGCTGTACAGGCAGCTGAGATTACCCAACAGCTTTTTGTGACCAAAAGAGGAGGTTTCACTTTCCCTGGCCCAAGATACCTGGTTCTACTTTCCTCCTTGCTCTGCCTTTTTACACTTGTCAGACCTCTTCTTGCAGCCAAACTCATTAAACTGGCAGAAAACTCTGGTTTTCTGAAGACAGAAGCAAGATTCTTTCCATGTTGTGAAAGAGCATGAAAGCACAATGAATATCTAAAACTGATTTCGTAACAAAATAATCCACACCTAACTCCCAGTATAAAACACCTGCACAAACAGGTCAAAAAGTTCTTCCTTTAAAATAAAATTGCCCGCAATATAAACTGTATGCCCTCTAGAATAGCAAAAATGAAAGCTTCAAAAATAGATTAAGTTTCTAAGTTTTCAAAGATTTTAGATAAATAAAATTGTAACAAATTATTGAGATAGCCCCTGGCATAACAGAGAGAGGAGTCAGCTTCAGTCAAACAGAAAAAATCAGAAGTACTTTTGGTTCAAATTGGTCTCACCCTGTAACAGACAGTTTAGAAATACATGACAATAAATTATCTTTTAAATACAAAAGAAGTTTAAAGAATCAAAGCAGAAAATTGAAACCATCTCACAACTTCACACAAATCATGAAAAGGGATACCTGGGATTTTTTCGTATGTCATCCAGCTGACCAACTACGTGAGAAACATTTGTGCGAATCATTTTGAAGGCAATTTCCTCTTCTCCCATGATTTCAAACCTTATTGTTAAAATAATACTTAACATTAATAAAACAACCTAAAGTCTGGTTCAATAAATATCAATCTTGTATTTAACATTATTCAGCAACATTTCTAATCTGACTGGCCAACCTTCATTAAAATTTGCCATTTGCTTTCTATCAATACATTTAAATTTTTCAGCTAATGCTCTTGCACAGAACCACTTTTCTGTAGATTTATTAGTAAACACCTATAAATCATAGATCTGAATTCTATAAGAAAGCATATAAAATATGAGCATTTGACCCCACGTTAACAGTCTTACTGGTGGTAAGTACCACACTTATATTAAGATAAGTAAGGTGAAAAATGTAAGAAAGCACCCTGAAGGCTTCTTCAAGTCTCACCTGAGAACCTCCTCCATTTATAAAGCTCATGTCACTGTCACTCCTCCATCTCGCAGGAAAGGTACAAGGTGGTTAAGACTAAAATGCTTTTTCTGTTCTTTTCTTTTTTTAAGCTTCAGTAGAAGAAAGAATGCAGTAGATTTAAAACTTCTAGGTACAGGACTGTCTCTTTCCTCCTTTATATGCTCCTTGAACTGCACTCACTCTCTAGCCATCCAAACATACTCTGGCTTACTGTTGGACAACACAAATTAGGAAATGGCCCAAGATGACACAAGTAACACGGAAGTATTTAGTCTACTAAATAAACTATGAAAAAACCCGCATCACTCTGCACAATGAAACATACATAAATTAAAAACAGTACATTTCTTTAGTTCCACTGTTAAAATTGGTTGAGCTAGGATTTGTTAGCACACACATGCAATCTTGGGTTATGTGTGTATTTATCCCTCCTCTTATGGCTTTACAACACGAAGCATCTCTTTTCACAGGACTGCCACAACATACCTGTATTTGTTTTTGTCCTTGTAAGCCTTACGAATCCTGTCGGTCACAGGTTTGCAATTAGTCACTAGGTTTTTGGTTACTGGAGGCTGGAAGAAAACACTGTTTAGATTATAGGTTACTGAAAATTACAGTTTGTTATGAAGGTGTACTTTGTAAGAGAACTTGTATTACAGCTAGGAAGGCCTGCATATACTTTACTCTCCTGGAATCAAAAGCAATAGTTTTGTTATCAACTGTTGAGGGAAAAAAACCAAAACAATACTGGTACACAACATCACAATTTCCTATTCTACAAGTAATATATGAAAAATACAGATTATCTTTTGGCAAAAACATTGCAACTTCATTCTCAGTAAAATATTCAAAAATTCTAACTCACTTGACAGCTGTCTGATATTCCTCTGATAAAGGCCACCAGTAAAACTGGCCAGGCAAACTCTGCACAACAGCTGATACACATGTTGAAACAATTCTGGCAAACAAAAGCCCTGTTCTCAAGGAGTATTTCCATGGTAGTAGGTTAATTCCAAGAAATATAGCTGTTGCAGACGACAGATGTAAAAATTAACTCTGTGCTCAGCACAAACACTATTTTGCTGCTACTTGCAATGACTGATAACATTAGTACATTAGGCATTACTGCTTAGATTAGTAATATTTTACTCACTCTCCAAAACGTTTAAAGTAATTTAACATTGTTCCCAACCACTGAGACTTATTTTTAACCCATCTTAAAATATACTCATGGCAGCCATCCTTTAATTACTACTATTCTTCGAAGTTTTTTACTTCAAAAAGTTTTTCAAAATTACTTGAAAGAAAAAAAAAAAAAAAAAGAGGCGAAATAAGATAAGGCTGAACTGCATGAAAGGTCCTCAGATCCTCAGACTGTACAGGACTCTCAAATCCACACTTCCATTCCTTCAAATTATGCTGACGAAATGGCTTTATATAAAATTTTGCTGTAATTCAGAATTAGGGGGAAATATTTACTTATAACTTTTATTAATAATTATATATATTTAGTATTTAAAACTTTATAACATAACCTGGTAAGAATATAAGGTAGGATAAATATCTAGAGGGAAGAAAAAAAAGGAAAAAGTCAGCATGCATATACATTTATCTACACACATTTTGCAGATCTCTGTACTATGATTTGCATATGTTGGGGATTCATAGTGTCTTCTACTACCTGAAAGTTCATGATCTATACTCATCAAAATTATTTTTGCCTTGATAATGTATTGATTTGAAACTGTAAAAAATGAGCTGCAAAAAATCATTTTGCAAAGTACTTCCACATATTTTATTCAAATGCATGGGTTGATGCAGGAATGATATTATCATTGTAAAAGCAGTTTAGGTACTAGTATCAGATCTCAAGTCCAGCAGGTTTTGATGAGGATTTAACCCCTAAAATAGAAATTTAGAACTTAAATCATTAAAGAACATTTAGTCCTAAGACATCAGTGTTTACAGAATCACAGACTGGGTTGGGTTGGAAGGAATCTTAGGAGCTTAAGTAGTCCAACTTCCCTGCTCATGCAGGGCTACCTGGTAACAGTTGCTCAGGGCTATGTCCACGTATCCCTCATACCAAGGAGCCTGGAACTGGACGCACCACTCCAGGTGTGGCCTTACCAGTGCTGAGTAGAAAGGAAGGGTCCATCTTTCTTGACCTGCTGGCAACACTTTGTGTAATGCAACCCAGGATACCATCATCCTTCTATATGGAAAGGGCACACTGCTGGCTCATGTTCCATTTGGTGCCCTCCAGGATCCCAAAGTCCTTTCCGACCAAGCTGCTTCCCAGCTGGGCAGCCCCCAGCATAACACTGCTGCATGGGCTTTCCTCCCTAGGTGCAGGATTTTGCACTTCTCCTGGGTGAACTTCATGAGGTTCCTGTCAGCCCAGCTTTGGATATCAAAATAAGTCAGTCTGAAGCCTTCAAATTCTAAAGGTGTCCATCTGGTAGTTTGGTGGGTTTTTGGATTTTGGGTTTTTTTAGAATACATGGGTTATAATTCAGATAAAGACTTATCAGGAAGTTCTAGTCAGAGAGGTATTGGGCTTGCTGTCTTTTTGGTTTACAACAGTAAATTTTCTTAACAAGGATGACTATTTAAATCCCAATTACAATAACATTCTAAATCTCAGCTCTTCTCTGCTTTTAAAGAAAATTAAGGGTTTGTAAGTTAGGAAGCAGCCTGTAAAATTTTCATTTTATAACACTTCATGTACACACAAGTAGTATTTTTTGTAAATACTTTCCTTCTAGAAATCAAACCAGCTTTTAAAGTAAAGTAAATACATACTCAGGAAAGAAAATAAGCATCTTTTAAGATCAATGTTTCTTACCAGATTTGGATCATAATATGCTTCCTGAGTTGGAGGAATAACATGGATCTGAGTGATGTTGGCAGGAAGAACTTTGGAGCAATTTATTAGCATTTGTTCTAGACCTGTCAAATCCTAACAGAAAGAAAGGGGAAAAAAACCAATTTAAAATCCTGTTTTCTCACTGACATAGTTCTAAAAACCCAGGGTGCACAATCATATTTAGTGTTATCTAAATAACAAATTTCCATGCTACTGTCCACAAATGAAGACTTAGTCAGCAGACCCCTTTTCAGTAACTGCTAAGTTGGAGGGATTCCCCATACACACAAAGTAAAGCGAATGCTCAGTACAGAGTTGAATTTAGACCAGGTAAGTGATGACTCAATATCATTTTCATTTAAAATTAAAAACACACCTTTACTAATGTCAGGCCAGTACAGAGTTCCCAAATCAACACTGGCATATTAAACTCCAAATTAAGCCAAAAAACCCAAAAGATTGAACTGCAAGGACAGGAAGATTTTCTGACTAAGGTACAGGCCAGGAACACACTAAAGTAGGGCTGTGTTCCGACTACACCAACGATTTTGTGCCCTGTGTCAAGAACAAATTGTTTCATTGGTTTGTGCCATTTCCTCTCTTGTAAAGCAAAACCAGCACACTTTGTTCTCTACCTGTATGTTTAAGACTGCAAGTCCTACAAAGACCATGTCTCCATTTATCAGGTTCCTAGAAGAACAGAAGCGTGAGTCTTTGTCTGTGACTATACTATTTATTAGTATGACTTCCTTGCTATCCTTTTTCTCAATTCTTTCCTTAGGCCACAAGTTCCTCAGGGCAAGAACTGTCTTTTACTATGTGCAGAAACTACAGTAAGCACAGCAGGATCCAACTCTTGACAGTGAACAATTTTTTTTACTAACTCACACTGCTTTCTTGAACTCAGACACCAGTGAGCCATTTTTCTGATGCTGCTAGAACTCAGTTTAATCGCAGAGTCCACAGAACAAACAGTGATAAGTAGAACACAATGCTATATTCTCCAGGTTATATTTAAAAATTGTCAAATGTTACTGACGCTACAAGCAAGGATAAAAATTTGACTCATTTTATTTTAACCATTTTGAACTTTAAAACTGAAGTTGTTCTAAAAGTTAAGTCGGTAAGGAAAGAGTACCTGCAAACTTAATGGTAGCTCATGGATCCTTGTGGCCAGCGTGCGAATCTCTCGGTCAGACAAGATGCCTGACTGGTCAGTATCAATATCATCAAAAATCTGAGAAATGTTCAGTGGCTGAACTGCACTCATAAGATAGTAGAAATATGAAAAAGCGAACTGCATATCTTCAGAGTGACGCACTTTGTGAAATGATGTCTTGTCAAACTCCTCAGGAAACCTAGATAAGAAACTAAGTCAGCACTCTAATTTCTTGAAGAAAACATTCCTTACCTAAAAATAAATTCTTATCTAGAATTTTGAAAGGGTCTCAAAAGCCTCATTGTATCACAACTATCATGTTGTAATAAATTTCTTATTTCCTTTTCCAAAATATAATTTTAATGAGTAGCCATTAACACACTGGAAATGGCTACAGCAAAGCAACAGAAGGGTAGAATTTCCCACAGATTTACATTATTCCAGACAAAAACACACTCACATATCCTGGAGCTCTTGCATAACAGTACGGTCAATCATGTGAGGCATATGAGCGGGGACTTTACGAGACGTAAATCCAAACTTGCTGTTTAAAAGCTTATTTACGTATCGAAGGGAATCAGCAAATGTATCTTTCAGCTGTCTTCCAAAATGTTTACCTTCAGTAAAATATGACATTTGTTTGAGTAATGACTCTTCTTCCTAAAGAGCAGGACAGGCATAAATCAAGGTTACATTACTGAAAAAGTCAGAAAACACTAGACACACAGGAAAAATGGCATTCAGCCAGATGCCAACTCTTTCCATATCTGAAAATGGGAAGAGAATTTTTAAATATTTTTCTTCATGTTCCTTAGTTCTTTCTTTTAAAAAAAAAAAAAAAAAGGAGAGAGAAAAGGTAAACGTTTCCTTAAAGCTTTCATGCTTTGAGGAAAACTACTCTATAAAAGACTTCCTTAATACTTGTGCTCTGACACCCCCCACACACTAAGGTCCTTATTTGTCATCAGATTTATTCGTAATACTGCCCCTTTTCTGCTGATTATTCATCCATATTTGACAAACTGAAATCCTGTGAAAATAAAGATTCCTCCTGCAAAATTCAACCTCAGATAAACAGAGAGGGATAGTCTTTTAAAAACATAGTATGAGGAATAGGGCAAAGCAGCTGCTACCAACTGGAGCACAGTCTCTTCTCTTCTAGAGGTTCTTAAAACTGCCAAACTGCTTTGGCTGAAAGCAGAGGAAAGTTCCTATACATTTTCATGACACAATCTAGATAAGCAGTTTCTTTGTAGACTTTCAATGTAACTTTCAGAATTTAAGTATTTATCATTATACCTATTTTCTGCATTTTTTAAACACAAACTGAATCCATACTTGCATAAATGCAACCAAAACAAAATTTAAGCTTTCTGTTATAGTGCTATATATGTCTGAAAAATAGCATTGTGACAACATACAACGAATAAAAAATGAATTTGACCAAGAAAAGGTAGTAGAAAGGGAACAGAAATAGTTATTTGGCTTTTACCACCTAGCTAAGAGAAGCCCAGATTATAAACAAGTCAGACTTTATGTGAAAAGCAGCTTTCAAAATTTCTCAGCATTTGCCTCAAAAGCAAAGCACATTCCAAATGTATGGATCATATTAACAGTATTCCAAAAAATGCAGAGAGATGCAACTATTCCAGTAAGGAATGACATTATGATACTCACATCAAGAAGGTCCTGGAAATACTTCTTTTTCTCCCATGGCAAAAAGCCTCGGTAACTTCCAGCATAAGACTGTAATTTTCTTCCCACTAGCCCCTCCTTTATATTTGCATCCACCTGCTCATGCCCTTTTCCTCCTTCCATTCCCTG
Source organism: Struthidea cinerea (assembly GCA_013397865.1). NCBI lineage: Eukaryota > Metazoa > Chordata > Aves > Passeriformes > Corcoracidae > Struthidea > Struthidea cinerea. The sequence continues at coordinate 1,334,480 of VZTI01000537.1, read as the reverse complement.
TGCGCCTTCTCCAGTATCAAAATTCCCAGTATGTTTTGATTTCTGTGTTTCCCTTAATATGAGTGCATTCAATACTTTTTCTCGAGTTTCATTTTTTTTCCCCATGGTCTGAGAGGGAAGTGTGGCTTTAAGCTGTACTTTATAAATATGTTTATTTGTGCTCATTGTCACAACGGTCCCCTTCGTTCCCATAAGCCTCGAAGGAACTTCTTCATTTGCTTTTACTGTTTTTATTTTGCCATCATTTACATCTTTATAAGGCTTCTCCCAGCTGCTATGGTTCTTCTGATCTTCTGAATGATTATACTTGCCCTTCTTTTCCAGGCCTACAATACTCTTTACTGTGGTTAAAAACTGGAAAGGTCTCAGGAGAGCAGCCTTGGATAGGTTATATCCTTTCTGAGTTATATCACCATTTAGTAGTTTTAAGTCCAGTTTCTGCAGTGCTAGTTGGACATCTTCAGGAAGAAGGGACACATTTACTGATGGGATTATCACCTCTTCAGGTACACTCTCTTTTGTGCCATTTCGACGTCTCCTGACTCTTGGAAAGCGTTTTTCTTCTGGAATATCCTCAAATATCATTTCAGCTTCTGGTACTGTAGTTACACTTTTAAAATCAGAGTTAGGTTTTTGCATGGAAGTTGTGTTCAGCTTTGGTTCCTCTCTAGTATCAACTTCTACAGCTATTTGCATTTTGAACTCTTCATCATTTTTATTTAGGAATGTAAGGTTAAAATAGATCACAGTTGTGTTCATGCCACTGTGCATGATGAGGTGGATAGTTTTCCATTTGTTAGCAACTGAAGCATGTCGGATAATTGGATTATCACTGTAAGAACCCTCAATTCCTTTCTTGGCTATTTCACTGAAGCTGAAGTAGGGCAGACATTCACCTTTGGGAATAACATAGTAGGTCTGATTAAGCTGAAGCATCACCTTGTACATCTCTTCAAAGTGATCTGGAAAAAAAAAACCAAACAAACAAGAAACAAAACAAATTTTGGTCAATTTTCTGCATGACATTTATCTTTCACTCTTTTTTTAATAGTAATGTGGCCAGCTACAGTCACTATATTAACAGGGAGACAGCTTTGTGAAAGAACACTAACTCTAGTTTCCAGCTTCTGGCTCACTTATCTTCAATAATGGATGACTAGAACATACTCAGATATATAAAGCTACCAGACACTCCCGTGCTAATTCTAAAAGCCAGTATAATTTATCACTCTTTCAGTCTCTAGCTGAAGAGCCTAAGTGCCTCATTATCACATGTCACTTAAAATTATGAATCAGTCATAAGTAGCTTGCCCATATTACAATTTTGCCACATTTTAGGAGAGTAATGTAACAACAGCTGGACTACACTGCTGCATCTTGATTTGAAATTTTCAAAATCAGATAGGCTGAAAGGAACTTCTCCCTCCCACAGCAGAACACAGATTATCTGTCATCTCCCATATGAACAAAACCTCACTGCCAGCAACAGAATCACCAGTAACACATTCGTCCCAGCTGAAGTGCAGGGGAGCCTCTGCTCTTCCAAACAGGACAAATTCTTCTGCATATACCAGACAGCACTTTCAATCACTTCATTCTCTCCTGCTAATCTTTCATATCCAAATGAACTTCAGACAAGTTCACTTGTGACTGAAAGCAGACTTTGGCAAGAGCCCAGAGCCAGATTTGAACTCACATTGTCAGCATCAGAGAGGTTCTTTAAACTTTTAACTGCTACAGGCATCATCAATTCAACTGTCCTTAGCCAGGCAAAGACTCTTTGCATAACTGAAATGGGATTTCCCCACTCAGAATGTCAGCTTCTTGGGGCAAGAAGTTTGATGCTTGCTGCTCCATAAGGTATCAAGCTCCCACCCATGCTTGGTCACTAACAGTTTTAGTAAATAAAGCAGCAAATAATATTGATCCAGGCTTGGATTAGTGAGTACAAGAAACATCTGACTTTCTCCAGCTGCTAGAAGGTCTTTCCCACAGCACAGTACAGGACACCTTAGCCCAGTCTGAGAGTAATGAGGAACCAAAAAAGGTCAGGCAATTCAAGAGGATCCCCATAGAAGGTTTATCAGCAATGCTTTTTACATACCCTGGCCACAGTCACCAGCATCAAATCCACATGAGAATACGTTGCAGGCCTGGTCACAGAATTTGTCTGCCAGCCAGGAATTAGCACAGCCTTGGTTACAGTAGGAAACACCACTTATTCCTGCTCCAAATTGCCACGGTGGGCCATTCCCAATGCCTCCAACTGCACCTCCACCAGCAACATAACGATTACCCCCACTGTTACCTAGTGAAAAAAGAAAAAACAAGCCCACCAGAAATAAGAATTTCAAATAACTGAAGAAAGGCACATTTAAGCCACAATGGTAAAGCTCGACTGAAGACTCAACAATCATCAGTGAAACTAAAAAGGGGCAAATCATAACTAGACCTCTGTGAGTTTGTGCAAACTATAGATTTTATGCTCAGTGTAGAAGTTTAGGAATCAAATGAAAAGGGTATCCAAAGTGCCAATATATTTTGTCGTAACTTCAAAAAGGAAGGCAGAAAACAGATTTACTACTCCTTGTACTTGCAGTCTTGACTTTACAGCCTCCTAGAAAGATATGACTTCCTCAATCCAGAAGTACCACTTCATTTTATTACACTGCAGTCCTGAAAATTTGATCTAGAAACTAATAGTGCAGCTTCACAGTCCACTATTATTTGGACTCTGAGTCCAAATAATATATAATACTGTATATTATTATTAATATATAATAATTTAAATTTCAGAACCCCTCCTTTCAGCTAGTCAAATTTGATACCTAAAGAAAGATTATCCTATGCCCTACTATTTTTTATGTCATTTTTCATAGAAATTTATAAGTCAACTTGCTTGTTTATTACTAAGAGAGGCAAATTCTGCAGTTCCATGAAAAAGACAAATTACATAATTATTCTTGTAAGGAAAAACAAACAGTCCACTTTTTCTAAATTCAACATTGCTGTCTTACCGATGCAATCACCTCCATCCCAATCACATGCTGAGTTATTACAGGCTTTATCACAGTAACCATCTTTAATCCACGAGCCAGGACATCCCTCGGCACAGTTTGGCACAGGCCAAGTCAAGTAAACCTGGAACAACATTACAGGCTGAGACAAGGACTGGCAAACAGAAGTCAGCTAAGCTTGTTTCTTTGAATATGGAGACTTACAATAATTTCTCCCTGTGTACAGTGCCTTAAGATTCCACAGAGCTTTACAAACAGCATTTAAACCCTGCTGCCTGTGAAGCAAATGTTATCCCTTTCAAACAGAAGGAAGAACTGGAGAAATCCCAAGGCCATACAGCAAAGCAGCAACAGCCAGAAATGGAAAGTAGGACTTCCCAAGTCTACTTCTGCAAACCATATTCCAATGAAGACTAATATTGTCTCTTTTTTCAGATAGGAAGGATGAACTTAAACTCTGAAATAGCTCTGCAGTTCACTCATTCTCCTGACTCAAAATGTTTCTTCATTACTAACCAGTCATGAGATAAGCAGCACATGTTGAACATAATCCCTGAAGCATCTGATCCTCTGTGACTTAAATAATCCTAAGAATTGGCAGGATAAAAAAAAAAGGTGTGTGTGTATTTTCAGCTGAGGACGCGTTAAAAACCCGACACATTTTCCTTTAGACCTTACTGTTTCAAGATTTCAGCAGCACATTTCCTACAGTAACACTTGCTGACCAGGTTATCACGAACACTGCACCTACGCTGCCTTCATCACCATAACTGGAATGAATAATAATACAAATGCTGTAACAATATGATTTTGCAGTTATATGCCTGCATCTTTAGATATTTAAAACAACTAAAAAGCCTCCTAATATCCCCAAGTACAGAAGCAATTATTTTAATTGTAGCTTAAACTAATTTTGTTCAACCCTTCTGTATTTGTGTGCAAGTGTGCACATCTGCCTGCATAAAATGTTTAATTCAATGGTCTCTGGTGCCTTGTGTACTCACTGCTTTAATAGAAATAACATATATAAATCTTTAATTTTTTTCCTCCATGTCACTCTTGTAGATCAAGCGGATGGATGAAAACCCTGCTGGCAACCAGAGTGTTGATGCATAACTATTGCTAATGTTTCCTCAGCCTGCTTTCCTTGCTTAACCCCAGTTGTTGATAATGGCTTTGTTGAAAGACTGAATTACTTTACATTCATAACATGAAACAATAACTATTATTTTAGCAAATAATTATATATATTATATGTAGATTGGGCAAAGATATGGGTGTCTGGAACAGAGGCAATTAATGGTAAACTTAAATATTAGACCAGTTTAAATGCCATCTGAACTCGGTGTTCCCACAGAAAAGTTGATTTTTGTTTGAGTATTTCCCACAAAACAAGAAGAATTTACAAGGAAGGATGTCTGGTAGCTGCCAAACACATCAGTCTTACCAGTGCTCCAACAGAGAGTAGTAGAATTAAAGACTAACACTGAAACTAAAATGAATCCTGGCAGAGGAACCATTATAACCCCCCAAACCTAGGAGTAAATACGAAAAAGAGTAATCCTAAAAACATCAACACAGCACACATACAAATACAGAGAAGAGCCTTCCATACCCTGAACCTTTGCTAACAGTTCTCTAGTTAAGAACAATGAGATAAAAGGGGGAGTGAGTGCTCTCCCTTTCCAAGTAGCATTCCTTTGGTTTTTATCATATTAGAGTAGAAAAGTTCTACTTCTGCTAAAATATCTTTTCATAATGGCTTACCTTTTGACCTTTTGAGTGACTGTAGAAATCATCAGGCCAAACATCCTTCCCAAACATAACATCATCATTGAGATAAATAAACTTCTGAGAAAGGCCACTGATACGATGAATATGACTTTCAATAGCTGGTGAACTGAAGGTAGGCAAGTGACTCACATTCTGAAATATTTCCTAAAACAAGACAATCCCCAACAACCAAAAACAGTTTCAGAAGGCAGAAAACAAATAAATAAAAAACCCCACAAAAGCAAAACCATAAAAGGTCAGGCACACCAGATATTTGATATGTATCTCCTAAAAAAACCAAAACGTATCAAGAACAAGGATAGATACAAAAGAAAAATGTTAAGAAATTTAAGCAAAAAAAAACCTCCAAACAACTTCAATAGCTCATTTTTCCCACACACACCTGTTTTCAATCCTGCTGCTTAACTAAGAAACTGCACCTGGTTGATCATAAAGACACACACTTTCTCATACTATTCTTTCACTGAGTACTGGACTAGGCTCAGTGTACACTTATAATTCTCATGAATTTCAGGCTGCACAAAATTTCCAGCAAACTGAACCTGTGACAGCATTCAAAAAGTCAGGATTGTTGCATCCCTTTCAAGTAACTTCACCAGCAGACAGCAGAAGAGGTTGAGTAAGTATCTCTTTAGCACTTCAGTTGTGCAGAGTTCCTATGGCACGTCCAGAGACCAAAATTACTTCTGAATTTGTAATAAGCTACTAGAGAATTCTGGTTCCACTTATTCAGGAAGCTTGAAGGATTCCCTTTCTCTTTATAAATAGCATTTTTAGAATGCATAGCTACTTTTTTTGTAGCCGTCTTCTTAGTTCCAGTAATTGTAATCCATCCTGTCTCAGCACAAGCTTATTAAGTTATTACTCGTTCTGAGAGACTGTTTATAGATTCAGATTACAATTTCCTCTCCCCAGGTTTTTATAAATAGACTCTATAAGGAAATTAGACATGGGTATATGTTAGCTGAAGCTTCAATATTTGGAAAAGTGAAATAAGTACAGGCTTGATATATATTCAGCGATCTGTTCAGCCAAAATATAAGGACATACACAATAAAACCCTGGGTGAGACAGGGAAGAGGTTGTCATTTCTTCCCAAAAAATGCAGCCTTTTGCTGCAAGAGGATAACTGGATTTCAAATCAAACAGGGTATCTTTGCTGGCCCTTTCACAGTGGTAGTTCTGTTGATTTTTACCTGATGTGTGACTATAGTTATCCGAGGATTATCCAGGTTAAGCCAGGAAGGAATCTGCCCATTGGTGACGATGAAAATGTGCCGTACCCAAGGGGCGTGTCTCTCTATGGATCGCAACGAGTACCGCAGCTCTTCGTTGTCCTCAAAGCGGCTGGCAGAAACATCTTCATCCTGCTTAGACTACAAAAAGAAAAAAGCCATTTCTTAGATTTTAAATAGAACACTAAAGTTCTGACCCAGCTACGTAAAGACAGTGTGCTTTGGCATATGGGTGCATAAGCACTTCAGGACTTAGACATTCAAAAATAAAAAATACATTGATAATAACCATTGTTTTTATACAGAATCATATTCTTCCAAATTACCAAGGTGAACAATACAATGTTCTGACGTTACTGGCTGATCACCTGGTATCATTAGGATGTCTGCTGACCATGCTGAAAGAAGTTCTTGAAGAATGAAGCAGAAAAAACACCCCCTCCTGCATTTCAAACCAGTAACATCACCTTTCAGAAATCCAGTTTCAAGAGGCTGTGGCCTTTCAAGTACATTGCATCATAAGCTGTATATAAATGTCACCTAATACAGATATACTGGAAGTGTCATGAGTTGCTCTTCAATTATCCCCTGCTGTATTATTTTAAAGAACTTAAGCAGGAGAAAATGAACAAAACTTAGCCTAAATTCACTATCAAATAGCTAAATGTTTCCATATATTTTTATTAGACAGAAAATGTTTCAGTTAGAAACTCATCAGTTAAGTAACAAAATTAGTTTATAGGACACTGAAACGTATGTTTCCTTTCACATTTATGAGAATTTAGTGACCTCTCCTAAAACCAGCAAGTAAGGCTGCCTAAAAGGAACTTTTCTTAAGACCAAATGAAACAGAAAACTCAAGAAAATAGATGAATGTTTAATTATTACCATTTTCACTGCAGATTCTACACACTGTACATAAGTTTTCTAATATGTACCGGAACACAGCTTTCACATTCACAAAAGAGTTACAACAGAAAACATTTTAGCAACACCAGCAGCCATTGGCTAGGTGCCCATTCACAAAATAAAGCATACATTTCCCCATTCAACATGGGGAAATATAAAGTTGAAGCTCAAGGTTGGTATTAATTAGGAAGAATTCCCCCAAAGTCCAGGTCACAGGATACGAAGACAGACTGCAAGCTTTTCAGGAGTGGGTAAATTAACCATGCCACTTGAGATTTACTGTAAAATTAAATTCCAGCACAAGGAAAAGCCCCAGGATTTTAGAATATCTCATCTTGAAAGAGACACCTTGCTATTTAATTTCCTGTTCTTAAGCCAAACATCCTTCATTGTATCAAAAGCATTTAAAGTAAACCTTTCTTTACAGACATCTGTATTTCAGGACTTCAACATTTTTGAAAGAGAAGCAATTAGCACTTGCTCAGCATAAATGGTGCTGCAAAGCAAAAAAATGTCTAAGAAATATATTGGGAACGAGATAATCATGTTTGTTAAAAGAACCCTCTATCTCCCCACACAAGAAGCCTGCTTATCTGCCAGTCAGGATCATTTAAGCCTTTCAGGACTTGACTGCACACAGCTTTATCAGAACATGTGCAGAGGGCAACTTTTTTCACTTAGTAGAGAACATGAAAATTTAAATATTATATCACACTGTTTGATCCTTCTTTCCCATTGATTTGAGAACTGGACAGTGTTCTTGTGATGTTTTCTTACAAGCTAATAAATACTTGATTCTTAATCCTTCCAAGCTTCTGGAAAAAAATCCCACGTTCCTTATCATTGACCCTTATCATTGACTAGTTAGCCTCTACTTGCAGTTTTTAAATGCTGTAACATTTACCTGCTGTAAGAGAATTCACCCACCTGACTGACAGAGCTGAGGTCCCACAGTAAATAAGCAGGATTAAGCGTCAATTCTTTCCCATATATAGTCATGTTCTTCTTCGCTTGCTTGCTCAGTTTTTGGAAACCCTTGGGGTTATTCAGTTGCAAGAGAGCCACGCTGGCTTCTGAATAGAGCTGCAACTATACAAGCAGAGAAAACAATTCCAGCATCACTCTTCCTTTTTCATCTTTTTCTCATATTATTTTTACTAGAGTTACTAATAAGAATGACTGGGAAGCACTGTTTTTAAAGAGCTACAATTTTGTAAAAACACAAAAAGAAGTAGTAAAATGGGAACTGAAAAACATTTCAAGATACAGGACATGATGCTTAATTTTCACTTTTCAAAGTCAATGTCTCTTTACACAAAGATCCAGCAACGGTAAACCTGTTCACGTTTTAAATATTCCGGGAGTAAATGAATAGTAAAGTCCCCATCCATTTCTGTCACTCCAATAACAAAATTCATGTCTTATTAACACTTCATTATATGACTGAAAGAATTGGCCTTTTACTCGTCTTAAACAATGAATGATTTTGCCAGAAAATTAAAGGCAGTGATGTATCATCAGTGTCAGAAGCGTGAAATGTTCAGAATGGTTTACAGTTAGTTCAACCTACAGCTCCGAAATCTGAGATACAAAGGGCTCCAGAGCTAATCCATGTGGGTCTCCAAGTCCTTAGTGCTGGTTGCCAATATGCTGCTAAGGTCATTTCTTAGTTATGGACTGTTTGATCTGTTTGCTGTTTTTATCTCTTGCCACCAGTAAGTCTGTATATCAGATTTCATAATGCACAGGATCAGGGGCTTGCACTACACACACTCTAACAGTGAGTATAGTTTACAGATTTCAGGGCATCAAAGCATCTCCCTAGGAATATGGCATAACCCAATAAATGCTGTGTTTACCAAATGAAGTACCATGAGCAGACCCAATCAAGCTAAAAGCAGGACTTCTGATTTTCCAAGTGCATGCATTCAACAGTCTAATTAAGAATAAATGCAGTTAATCATTAATATTTATTTGATGCTATGCTTAATTTTTGTGCCTTCAGGCAACATAAGACAACCACATCTACCAAATTTTCAGTGTAAACGCAATTCATAAGCTATCAAATTTGAATAATCGTGTTCAAAAAAAGCAAAAACATCACAGTTCCCTTTGTAATAACTCTAAGTGGTTTTATTTCTTTATTTTTTATTAAATCTGACCCTTTCTGCTTATTTTAAAGCAACACTTGTCCCAGAGTTAGCAGCCCTTCCCTTAGCAAGACCAGCTGTTCCACTTGTGACATTTTAAAGCTGTTGATGCTTTGACTCATATGCTATTTGAGATCTTTCAATCTGACTTATGAGGCCTGTCATTAGAAAAATCTGATAAATCTCAGACCTTCCAGGGAATCATCTGAACCTATGGGTGGAAAGGATGGCTTCAGCAGCTAAATGGCTGAGGTATAGTTACGGACTGCAGGCAGCAACCTCCAAAAATATCAGTATCGAAATGCTGCAGATTGCAAAGCTGCCAGCACTGGGTATGTGCTTTATTTAGCAATACAACAGTGTCACGCTGTCCCTTAGAATCTGTCTCATAAATCATACGTACAACAAACCAAAATATTACCATTTTAGAGCTTTGAAAGCATGTAAGAACACTTAGTTTCTCTTGAACTCACTCCCAAACTCAGTAAAATAAGCACCTGTACTACAAACTTCTAACTAGATTTATTACAAACACTTCCCCCCCACTAACATAGCATATATGCTGTAGTTTTTTTTAATTTGTAATATTCCAAACACATACAAGAAGCAATGGAAAAACATGCACCATTTCTCAGCATCAGTTAACCTAATGCCTGCACCGAATAGATCGATTTTATTACATCAATGTGGGTTTTTACCCAGTAACACCTTTTTAAGAAACCATTCTTTGCCTAAGCAGAGCTATCAATAAAGTTAAGTCTTCAGTGACATTATCTGGTGAAATAACTAACTAGATTCTAATAAACTGCAAGCGCTGCTCCAAGCATTTTGTTGCTGGTATATTCAAAATGGATCTGTCTCCTGGCAGATTTTTTAATGTCTCACAGGTATTAACCTCCTCTCAGTAGGGATGGATAGCAATCACCCATTCCCTTAAAATACTACCTTCCAGAGAACATCTTCATCTTGCCAAAACAGGTCAGCAGATCCAAAGGTATTGTCAAAACAGAACAGAAGAACAAGCAGGTAGATGCAGGGAGTCAGTGTGATAAGGTGATCCTCTGCTAACACAAGTGGGCTGAGAACACACCTTGCAGGCACACACCCAGACCACCACTGTGACACATTTTTATCACGCTTGAAAGCGAAACAGGAAAACTGCATTATCTCCACCAGGTAACTTGAAATGCAGGTTCTCCAGTATGCAGCCAGCATACTTCACTTCTGGCTTACTAGACTAGAAGCCAGATGAGCTCAGACACCCCATGCAGAAGTAAGTATCTTCATTTCCATTTTCTCAAGGTAAGAAGCCTCAAGAGCATTTTTGTTTTTTTCTGAGGTGGGACTTAGATTCCCAACCAGTCCTTAAATTATTACACCTTATCTTCTTAACGACCAAAGCTGATTATTAAGGAAATAAGAAGCTCCTCTTTTCCCACTCCAGTGTGGATATTGGGAAAACTCATACACCTACATAGCAAGGGAAAGGAAGCATGTGTTGCATTAAAGAGTTACAAAAAGCTTTACAAATATAAAACACCGTTGTCTTTACAAATGCCTCAAGTTCCCCTCGTAAGATGACATAGTTGGAGGGTCATCTCAGAGTCAAAACTAATGCAATGCCTTCGGGTTTTTTTCTACAAAGCTTACTTACTACGTCTGTGTGCTCACACACCAACTCCTGAAGCCACCTGTCTGCTCCAGCAGTAAGAATCCCAGAGTCCCCATCCTCCAGTGACGACAGCAATCACCCAACATCACTGTGCCTGCAGTTTCCCATGTGGATTTACTTCCATTAGTAAGACAAGGTCATTAAGACAGCCCTAAGTTTCTAACATAACTTGTCCGTACTTATGTATGTGTGTGTGCATGTGGATTAAAGGAGATGGTATTTTACAAAGAGGGAGATCTACAAGCTCTTAGTTGTCCTTGAAGCAATCAGGATATTAAATATTGAAGAAAAAAATCAACTTTCTCCAAAAATTTTCACTACTGTGTACAATTTCAGTGAACAACTGTTAGCATGACAGTCTCAAAAAGCCCAAAATCAAACAAATCAAATCCGCTGGCCTTGGCAATCCTTTCCTTGTCAGTCTTTACATCACAACACAGTTTTTAAGTTACAAACATCTCTTTAGGCTGAACAATAGTTTCCTTTAGAAATGTAGTTAAGGGGGGGGAAGGTGGGGAGGGAATTGAAAACGAAATATTCAGTTGTTCTTTATGTATAGGTCCAAGGTAAGGTCTTTGGAACCCTTAAAGAAACAGCTCAGCAGCCATCAGCTGCACAACCGGAGTAACACCTCCATCTAGTGGCTTTCTAATGCTTGATTAAGAATACGTGGACAATAAGAAGCTGTCAGATATAACTTTCAACTGCATCTGTCATAACACACAACCTACAACATCAAACGTGACCAGCAGACACACTGCTGCTCAACTTTCATCTTGAAATAAACTTCTGTATCATTACATTACAGTGCAGGCCCTAAGTACAAAAATTCAGTAGACTCTAACAGATAGAATTCACGTTGCAAAAAGATCCATTATATCATGAATCTTTACATTTTAATCACCTCTAGTCAAGTTCAGCTGCTTTGCTCAGATATTTAGATTTTTAGAAGAAATATCTGGTCTAGATGAACAATTTTTGGCCCTCCTTGGATTTAGAAGTTATTTCAACCAAACTAAAGCAATCCAACTAAAACAGCATTATTAACATTCAACACAAATGCACCAATAACTACACTCCTCCCTTTCTCACCTTTCTTCCCTTCTAAGAGCAGCATTATTCAAAGTTTTTATTATTATTTCTTTACTTGTAGTGTTGAACTAAAACAGCCATGTAAAGCACACAGAAACCCATTAAGCATCAGGAGGCATCTATGAATAGACACAAGTCTAGTTCAAGCTCACGTGCAACTTTCTTCCTCTCCACCAGGCATCTCACACCACTTAAGAGATTTCAGAAATGATAGCAAGAGAGGAATTGCTGCAAGTGTCAGTGGAGACTGTAAATAATCAACCTTTTTTCTACTTAACTGTAGCATTAACCTAGCATCTCCCTTTGGTAAGAAGAAAACCACACTTGGCTGTGTTTACCATTACCGCCTACCTACAATATCCACTGAAAGAAGAACTGAGCTCAGAACCTACCAAAGGCTTCTATAGAAACAACCTCATCCACACTTGATATGTAAAAATGTTTATGCACGAAAATAAAACATTCCTTGCATTCACATACATAAGTTTCTTTATAACATACATGACTTGCTGCTATCAAAAGCAAGTTTTTGGTTGGGAAAGAATTCACTGCTATGACCACACAGGGTATAATAATCCCAATTTAATCGCTCTAAAGCATCCACCAGGAAGAAAAGAAACACAGACAGGAAAGATGACTGCAGAATGTTGTGGATGCTTGAGACAAAATTGTGTTTATACAGAGATATGCCCAACCAAATTGCAGAAGAGGAGATCTTAGGAACAGATGAGTTGATCACAATGGCGATGTTTACACACAGATAAGAACACACCAAGGAAAAGGGAATCAGCACAAATAGATGACACATGACTGATGACAAATTAAAAAACACAACCAAGACAGGGTAAGGGAAAATCATACTGAAAGGTAATAGGCATGGGATGCCACTTCCATAAAAACAGACAGGGAGATGGGAAACACATCTAAGACAACCCCGAGATGCAGCCTTTATGTTCATCTGGACAGCAATGAACCATATGAAAATCCACTGTTATTTAACTGCTGTGACACTAGAGATGCAAAGGCAAAAGAAAATACCTATTTAAGCTTAAATAAGTGTTTAAAAGCTCCATCTATTAATCTGTTTTAGAGCATGTAAAAAGATAGGTACATATGTGTTCACTTTGCAAGGCTTTTGCCATTAGCAAGACTCCCAGTCAGCTAACACAAGTTGAGACAAGAAAGAAGAATTTCAGCTCCCATTATGTTGGAGTGTGACCAGCCTATGAAAAGAATTACACAAGATAATTTCTGCAACAGAGTACATGAGTTGTTAGCTCAGCCTGCCAATAAAAAAAAAAAAAAAAAAAGAAATTGAACAGGACCTCATGTTCATTTGAGCACCAAGAACAAGTCAAAGTCAATAAGCAGATGCTACAGGTGGACATCAGAATAATGAAGACAAATTACCTATGGATTGCCATCCCATTTTGCCTGCTAACTCCTCCTCCTCCACAAACTCCTTAGCCTCAGTCCTTTTCACACCATGAATCACATCCCTCTCCAGTACAAAATGCCTTTAACAAACTTTTTAAACCTTCACCTATCCATTAAACCTGGCTGTAACTCTAACAGGTGTTCAAATAGCAGGGGAGAACAGAAGGCACTAAATGGCAGTCACACAAGTTGTCTTCTGTTGCCTTGCAGGTGGGTCAGCTGAAGTGCAACTTGCTCAAGACCCCAGAGAGTATGTGGCAGGCAGAAACGCAGCATTCAGTGCTGTTATTATTAAGAGAGCTAAGAGGGAAGAAAAAAGCTAAGAAGCTACATAAACAAAATTCTGTCACATTAAACAAGCCAGTGATCTAGAATTCTACAGCCAGAAAACCGCCTCCAGCAAACAGCTGAGAGAAACTGATAAGGCTGACTTTTAATCAGCTGCAGGCTAGCAAATGTAATGCCTAACAACTTGCAGTCACAGAATGGACAATTGGTCTTTTGCAGGCAAGTCTTTGAGTCACTATCTGCTTCACCGCTTCGGGAAGAATCACACAAAAAACCCCAGACTACTCTCAGAAATTTCCCAAGTTTCCTAGGTGGGTGAGATTCCACACCTGAGCCATTCCAAAAGACCAGTACAACTAAGGCACTCATTCCTCCAGAGCCTTACCAGTTTTACTTTAGAGGCCAGGCTCTCCGGTAGTTTTGTTCGTAGCTGGTTTGTTTCTTTGAAAGTAGCTGGAAATCCACTAAGAAAGGCTAAGTCTTGCATTAATACCAGACCTGGCACTTCTTTGTCTGTAGTCTAAAAATAAGAAAACAGGGTATAAAGACCTTTTAAACATAGAACAATTCTCGTAACAATGAAGGTTGATCTAAAAGTTTTCACTTTTTACTACATGTGAGTTATGGAAAGAGAATAGCACAGAAACTTTCTAAAACTGTACAGAATGTTTAACACATAGCAAAAGCTAATCAACAGATTGTAAAAGTACATACCAAGTAACCCCTCCATACTATCTGTTTGCCGTTGTCTTTTAACATTCCAGAATGGGCAGCTTCAACTAGAATACATAAAATTGCAAATCAAAAACTTTTTTCAGTATAAAGTCACTTCTTTTCTATATTCTAGTAACCAAAAAATATTTTTGCAAGTTAAAGATATTTGACTATTTATGGTGTGAAAAGCTGTCTTTATAAATGGCAAATAACTCTTGGTGGTAAAATAAAGACCAGTGGTTGGACTAGTGGTGAGGCACTACATATTAAACAAAACATGAAACTCATACCTGCTCTAAGACCCTACTTATATATGCTGAACACATGAATGATTTTGTTTTACAGTTGGCAATCCTTTGTAGAAGGGCAGAACTTACAGCACATTATTCAAACTAGACTTCACAGCAATTAAAAGAGTATCTAAAACTAATCTTCCTCAATCTAAACCCCAGCCGCCTGAGATTATCAGAGCAACACAGATATTCAGATATCAAACCTGTTTTGCAATAGCCTTTAAAAGCACAGAACTCTAATCATCTGTAATCAGTTGTCTGGGAGGTAAGCAAACAGTATCATTAATGTCATCACTTAGAGAAACAGTTTGAGGGCAAGAGAGACACTGAACGACTTGCTAAAGTCAAACAGAAAATCAGCATCAAAGTCAGTACTGGAGGAAAAAAACCCCAACCTTAAAACTAATTCACAGCAGCTCACTAAAATCTTGCTCTAGAAAACTGGATGGAATCTGACAAAGAGCTTCTTACCGTCCTTAGGGCTATCAAAAACAATTACAGTCACATTGGTAGAAGGATTTTTTGGTTTTGCTACAAAGAACATATTGTTAGCAGCTTGTAAAGCAGGATGAATGGACGGCAGGTCTTTCAGTGTGACGTTGGCAGGCAGTGCAGGATCCAGGACAAGCATGGGCACTTTGATGCAGTGTGTCAGCAAACACTCCAGCTGCTTCTCACTACAGCAAAATATCAAAGGCATATTTAACACCACTAGAAGATTAAAGACAGAAATCAATCTTGTATGCAATGAGAAAAGTTTTTGTAAAATCTGATCAATTATTTGTAACAGTTGCTGTAACGGGGAAATTACTGAAAGCATGCTTATCTTCCTGCAGAAGGCAAATACCTGACTGGTAGTGTTCAGTTCATTCCCACAACTGTTTTTTCAAAAGTTCCAAGATTTCCAAGTCCACCCATAGAAGAAACCTTACAAAAATCTCTAAATAACAGAAGGATGAAGCCAAATGACTGGGACAGACCAGATCCTGCTGCTTCCTGGCAGCAGAGCCACAAGGGGCATGGACTCTCCACAGACAATTACTTGCAGTGCCACGTATACAAACAGCAGGTGAAAGCAACATTGAACTTTTAATGCATACCTACCTGGAGTTTTATGATTCAAAAGCATGAATTTTTTTTTCATGGAGCTACCCCTAAACAGTGACAGGGATATGCATTTCAAACTCCAGAAATGGTTTTGTTTTAAGAAGCTCCTTCATATATGTCACAATAACATTACTTTTATTCAACACATATATTATCGTGCTGTCAGCTCTTGAAGAGACATAAGAAAGCCTGTATAGGCTATAGAAAACCAAACCACACCCCCAACCAGCATCTGCTT
The DNA here is from genome assembly GCA_013397865.1 of Struthidea cinerea. Taxonomy (NCBI): domain Eukaryota; kingdom Metazoa; phylum Chordata; class Aves; order Passeriformes; family Corcoracidae; genus Struthidea; species Struthidea cinerea. Next base: position 1,318,534 of record VZTI01000537.1, on the reverse strand, counting down.
TCACCTAACAATGAGTAGAATATAATTTATTCCAATTTATGCCCCAAAATCACAAAAACTCACCTCTTCTTTGTTGGTTCTGTTGCATTCTTTCCAAGGATTTCCCTATTACAAAGTTAAAACAAGCATATTAAATAACACTGAATTGACAGTTTTAAAAGAACTGAGATCAATTCATTAACAATTTCAGATTGTCAACTGAGTCAGGGACACTTTGTCAAAGCACCAATAACCCAGATAAAAAGCTGCCAAGGCCTTGCCATTGGCCTTGCCAAGGCGAGCACAGGCTGACACTCGTGCCCTTCACTGCTCACCCCCATGCAGTGCAAAGCTCAAAAATTTGTGGCTGTGCTGAGAGCTGTGGCAGCAGGATTCTTTCTGCTACAGGAATTTATGGGGTTATTATTAGCCTACTTAACAAAAGCGATGTTGATGTGAAAAACACTGGTAAGAAACCAGAATGAAGTGACCTGAAACTAGGTCTTGATTGTTTTGCCTAACATAAATATTCTGATAAGGCCTATGGAGCAGCTCTTTTTGCAATAGTAGTCATTGACTTCAAACCACGTGAAAAACATTATCTACAGGGGAGAGAACCAGATGTCCCAGTAGATAGCAAATATGGTATAGACACAAGTCTTACTCATAAGCTTAATTTCAGCTTTCCAAACCAGTGTTATGGAAAAAGACAACATGTGCTTTTCCCTGCTGAAACAGGAATCACAGCATGAGTGATCACAAAGCTAAACCCACCAATATTAGCTGTATGAACTGCTAGGAAAATATGAGCATAAATTTGAAAGCTTTTCAGAGCAGAGACTGTCTATGTTTAAGGTCAACTAATTTAAATTTCTACTAACATTTTCTGTGTTTAGGTAACAAAGAAAAGATCCAGACTTTCCCTTGAGATCATACTGTCAGTTGTACCTAAATTGCAAGACATAACACGCCAAAAATCAGATCAATCCACTTACTTGTGGATTTCTCAGTATTCTGAACTAAATTATTATAACCCTTAAAATACAGACTTGCCCTTCCATTTATCATATTTACTGGCCAAAACAGATGATGTGAGCAGAGTTACTTATCAAAAACTAAATCAATGGTTACAAGACATAATCCAAGGTATCTGCAGCAGCCCGTGTTTGAAGGCTTAGATCAGTAATTTTGAAGAACTGTATAGAACAATCTACAACAACAAATGCAGGAACACCTGTCTTTGCTTCCTCAGCTAAAGGCCAACTCATACCTTTATAACATGCATAAATTATTTTCCCATTTCTCAGTTTCAGTGTTCATGAGACTATGAATCTAACTAATCTAAAACCAAGAACTTAAGAAGCATGCTTAAGATTTTATGAAGCCCATTATAAAAGAAATACCAGGGGGGTGAGGAGAGAAAAAAGGGATGAAGAGAGGTTATATATTTGAGACATAGTTTTATTATTATTATTTACAAACTGAGTTATAGAAATCAATAGAAAATGACATGCACAATGCACAGTTTTCCACATGGCATTTTACAAATTCATGACAGAACATCCTTAATTCTTATGCCCATCTTAAAGAATTTTCTAATTAGACAGTACTTGACAGCTAAAAGTAGAACTGAAACAAGGTTTTGGGAATAATCAAATGAAGAAGTGAGAAAATGTGCTTTGAATTTTCATCTTGAGTAACATGGGAAAAAATGACAACAAAGAAAACTAGTACAGCATTAGATTGCTGCTATCAGCTAAAGGGAAAAAATAGATAAGATTATTACCTCATTATTTTCTGTTCTTCCTCCATCTGTTCCCTGACCTGTTGCAATTCTTTGATCAGTTCAACATCTGTGCCATTCACCCAGGTGTACACCACATCAATTGGCATGGGTAAACAAAGCCTACATAATTCAAAGGAAAGCTACATGAGCTGTTTAATATTACATTACAAGTGTTCATGGCATCCTACAATAGCAATTTCTGTCTAACAACAGAAATACTTGGTGTCTGGACTGCAAACAAGACAAAGCAAAAAGACTCTCTTTAGCTATATATATCATGTCTTAATTATACACAAGCCTTTGACAAAACAGCACAGACATCAACCAAAAGGACACAAAGTGGTTTTAACTGCTCAGTAACTAAATGCTAACTTTATGCTTAAAATCCTAACTTTATGCTCTAAATTTCACTGACACCAACTCATGACCCAGTTCCTCCAAACCCATCAAATATTTTTCAAGTCAGTACCAGGACCCGAGCACATTCTTAATTCACCAACTATTTTAGACAGGACAGCATGAAGCATAACTTAAATCACACTTACTGTTATTTAATTGCACAGAGCCAGTAAGATCTCAGCAGGACCAGGTCTCTATCCTAGGAATGTCTCTTACATTATATTAACAGGGCATTTCATAAACCAACAATCTAATTTTGATACATGAATTCAGACTCCAGACACAGCAGACAAATCTTGACACAATGGAATATCCTGGAGCTGTTTCTGGAGAGTTACAGATTTCCTAGCATGCATAAGGCAGAAGGAAGGGGTTTGGGTACATTTTTCCTATTTTTTTATGATAAGCTCCTCTCCAAGGCCCACAGCTTTGTGTCAGCAGGTACTCCAGGCTGCTGCCATAGGTGAATCTCTGAGTCCTGTACAGCAGGAGGATACCCCAATTATTATTTTCAAAAGTTCCAGTGTCAAGCCATTTAATACCTTCCTAAACTGTAGATGGCCTAGCAAACATTGGAAAACATCATTGAGTGACCCCACGGATCCCAGCATTAGAGAGGTTCAAAGGTGTTCCCTCTCCACCCACGGCATCCTTCCAAAAGCATTCAAAGAGAGGCAGAGCTTACAGGCAGTATTTCATCCACCTTCCCTTGCAATGCCCTGCAGAGAGCTTGCACCCAGCTTCACTTTCTACTGACTCAGACTCAATAACTGAAGCACAAAATTTGGTAAAAGGTCAGCCAGCAGCTCGTCACAGCACAATGGGCAGGAACATTTCGTACTCAATTTACCACTGCTCCTAACAGAGCTGCAACACTCAGAGGATAACCGGTGGGTCATTCTGAGACAGTTTGAATATCTCAGCCACAGTGCTGCCTTCCCCAGCAGCACCACCCAGAAAGTCTCTCACATCTGCAGGGGGCTACCCTCCTACGCAAAAAAAGTCAATTTACTGAATACAATTACCCTTCTTAATTATTAGTGATTATTTCACTTTTTTCTCCAGAGATGACTAGCTTCTAGGTCACTTGCAAGGCATGTTTTGAACTAAAATGTCCTCCAGAGGAGTAGAAATTCAATGGCAGGAGCTCCTCCAGCTTTTCTACATTTGTTGTGATCAGTTAAATTACTGGTTTGACACTCCCTGGAATGCTACAGCTCGGAGTGTTTTAGGTGGAAGCACCTGACTCAAGTCAGTGGATTCCAAAAATGCCCAACCTTCAGCCTTCTGGGCAAAGTGCAGAGCTTATTTACCCAGGCTTCATTGAAGAACATAGTATGTCTGAAACAACTGCAACTCTTTCTATGGTATGAGGCAATGTTGACATCTGTGAAGCCTCTCTCCATTTTCCCATTCCCTAAAAGCGTGTCTCTATGCAGCAGCACATATACCTATGTAATTTCCTACACTACGCCACATCCAGCCAAATGCTAGTAAATTCCGCAGAGGAAAAGCATTTTTGGTCAGATGTAGGCATGTCAACTCAACCCTGGCATGGCGAGCTCATTCTTCATTACCAGTGGCAATAGAGACAGACCAGTAAAAAAAGTGAACTGTCTGCAGATCCACTAGTCTAATTGCTTAAAATTTATCCAAATACTCAATAAATTTTCCTAACGTGCCTTTGCAGCATACATTGCTTCAGAAAGTAAGGTTTATCAAACATAATAATACAAACCAGATATCCCAAGTCAATTTGTTGTTTCCAATTAAGCAAAGTAGCGCTGTTAAGACTGTACCTTTCTGGACTTGGCCAAAGCTTTCTGGCTGGTTTCATGGCTTCCTAAAATATCCTGAGAGTTTATATTTTCAGAGGTATGCAGTGGAATTTTTCTGTAAAAAGGTTAAAAAATAAAGGGAACAGATACTACACTTCAGTAGTATTGCTCCCAAACACTCTCCTAATATGCAGAGTCTTTTGCAAATTGTTGAAGTTCACTGAAGTTTTTTCATTCCAAAACTCCCTCTCAAATTCTGTAGCTGTGTTTCCTTCATATGGATTTATACATTCGGTCTTCATCAGAAACACCAGTCTGGCAAACAGGTTAAGCCCAAGCTGAGCTGAGTTAATTTACTAAATACAGCCACCCTTCTAATCAGCTATTTCCCCCTCTTTGACATGACTAACTTCTGGTTCGCTAACAGATGTGATTCGAAGGTGCACTTTGATTCCAAGTGGAAATTATCTTAACACCTTTCTACAGAAAATCATCACTTTGGAAAATTCCTTGGAGACTCCCAGATAATTAATTAAGGTGAGGTTTTACACTTTTCTCTTTCAAAAACCGTTTTTCACTTGCAAATCAAAAAACATCAATAGGATCCTGCTTGAAGACAAAACCAGAGCCACCAGCTCCCCCAGACAGGACAGGAGACCTGTCACTCTTGCTGGGAAGAATTTCCCATACTCATGGTATGTTTACATAAGAGAACCATCGCCACAGCTGAGATTGTAGGTAGAAGACAAACTTTATTGTCTCAACATCCACTGTTGCTGAAGGAGTACAGAAGATTTTGGATCTCTCCCAAGCTACCATATGGTGATCTCCAACCTTGCTAAGCCTCTTTATGGACAATACAAGTCTAAGCTGCTCATAGCAAACCTCCCAGCCCTCCAGCCTGTTCCAGCTCTGTAATTATGCACTAACAGAAACTTAGCTCTTCCATTGCTTTTCCTGCTCCCTGATTTGTACATCTTTTCCTCTCTCCAGCCTCACTCAGCTCAACAGTTAATGGCTGGCCAACCACTGATAGCTCTTACTTGCTTCACCCCACTGAAATCACTCTGCACATTTAAAAAGCTGAGGATTGTTCCTTCACATCTTTCCATATATAATTTTGAGTTTTAAATATGACATCCTGGAATAGCAAAGTTACACTAAGTAAAGTACACTTACTATTACACTTGCAAGTAGAGTAATAAAACGCAGTCCTCATCCAAAACACTCATGCATGGAACTCCATTACTTAGTTTCCTTTTTTCCCTTGTTATTTTCATGTCAAAACTTAGTCTTCAAAAATGGGTTTGGATAACAAAGTGACTTGGTAAAAAGCCCTGGAATTTCTACTCCACTCTCTCAAGCTGTTGTAATGTAAGTAGCTGAGCAATGTAAGTACCAAGTTTAGCAGCTGATGTGGCTACCTGAAAAGTGCCACAGTCGGGATGCCAAGGGTAATTAACAGGAAGGAAAATCAAGCCAAAGCAATTGCTAAACTTCAAGGCAAAACCAGAAGTCTGCTTTGGTCTGGCAGAGTACAGTGTTCAATAGGTGTAAGTAATGATGTCATTGTTTTTGTCTGATGAGCTTTTTAATTTATCATCATAAGGAGCTTGCCCCCATACACAAATTTGTCTACATTCCACAGTGAGGTTTTTTCCATAGACGTTTACAAGTCAACTGTTACACAAGAACAGAGAATTTTACCTGCAAAGCTCCTAGAGATCAACACAACTCAAATTCAATTGAAGGCCCATTAATATTTCCCAAAGGCCAGGTAGTTTTTACTTTCCACAAAGCAGTACACCTGCTTAATTTTTCTAACCAACGAGCCTCCCACTCTCCAACTCTGAATATTCTTCTCTAGCACTAAAACAGGAACTGATTAAAATCACTGTACAAGCTAGATTCAATCTGGAAGTCCACAGTCCTCAGTTTATGTGTAGCTCTACATGTTGCGTTGACACCAGTCTAAAAAACTCCACTGATGCAAGTGCATGCTGCAAGACAGGGTCCGTTACTGCATTTGTGAAGTCTGATAATAAAAATAAATTGAACCCCTGACAAGGGATGTCTAAAAGTCAAAAAAATGCCTAAAACTATGTCTCTGCAAAGACTTCTTGCTGGTATGAATCTTTAGAGGAAGTTGGTATCTGCACGCAAATGTCACAGCAAACATCCCTGTTACTCCTGACAGGAGATTGTTAAAGGCATATGGGTGAACTGGAATAATTTAAGCACCCATCATGAAAACCTTAAGCTTTTGATCAGGCAGCCAATAGTTCCTCACCAGGCACTAGATGTTTTGCTCACAATCCACAGAAATGTACACTAGCGAAGGAGTGCTTTACACAACCAAAATGAAGTAAGGAAACACTGCAGAAAGGGGAACTGATTATATCTACACCACAAGAGTAAGAGTCATGATTTTGTTTTGGAAAAAGTCAATGGTTTTATATAAACACTGCAGTCAATTATCACAAAGTCAGGCATTTTAGTACTGACAGGACCAAACTGCCATGTTTTATTTCAGTACTGCTAAAACATGTAAACATTAAGCTATTCATCCATATGAGCTGTATCACTCTGCTTTTATCTGTCATCCTGTGGAAAATGGGGGAGAGGAGTAGAAGAGGAGACTATAAAAGTTCATAGTATTCACCAACACCACGCAATGCACTTTTACAAAGTTATCTCACATCAGCTAAAGTGTGGCAAATTGATCTGATAATTTCTACTGTTCCATGATGCAACAAACCTCAAGGCAGATTAAAACATCTGCTTTCAGGGTTAGTTTTTTTTCCCAGTCAAGCGTATCAATATTAAGAGTCAGATGACACCTGCTCAGTAGCTTTCTTCCACCTACCAATTCACAGTCCACTTACTCCCTGAGCGACAGACCCCATGGCTATTCAGACATGAATGATGAAATCACAGGAAGTCATGTAGCAGTTAACACAACTGAAATAAATGACCAATTGGTTTCCAACTTGCTGTGAGAGATTCATGCACTCAGCTTTTAAAAGCTTCTTAGTAGCTTTGTGACTTCTCTGCCAAATAATGACCCCCATAAGACATCACAGAAAATGCAAGGTAACTTAAAAATAACTTCTCGAAACACTGAAAATTGAAATTTTAAGCACATAGGAACAGTACTTATGTTTTCCTATCTTAATATGGAAAACATGTCATTCCCTCCTTTCATTGTTAACATTGTCACCATATTGATGTTTCTTTAGAGACTGGATGAAGTAAACACATTTAAAATGTAAATTCTATTATATGACTAGAGCTTTCAAATCTTCCAAACTGGGAGATTATGCACTAACTATGCAATATATTTAAGCCACTAAGTTTAAAAATTGCTGCAGATTTAGGGCCCACACAACAAGGTTCTACTCAACGTTACTTCAACTAATATATTTTATTTAAATATTTAATTAGACAGTAAAATGTGCAATACTGTCAAGTGCAGGTAAAGCTTACCGATTCTGAAATGATTTGCCAGCGACGTTGTCTCTGTATGAATCAAACATAACATGATACTGGTCTCTACTCCACTCCAAGACAACCTGCAAAGAAAACAACCAAAACCACTTGATGTCACCACCTTCTAAAGTCAGATACCTAAATTTCATGCTTTGAAATGTTTAACCACAACTGATTCCATTCAAATCAATCTATGCATTAATAAACAACTGAGCAGACCAAAATCCCAACTAAATTATGACACTGAGCCAGCAATCAGACCCAGAACTGAAGAGTTCTGTTATCCTTTGTGCAAGTTGGGTAAAAAGAGAAAAGTGCTGGAGGAGGGGGTAGGTTTGCTTTAATTTCTTGTTATTTCTTTTTACTTTTAGTTCTATTAGTAATAAAACTCTTTCTTTGTACCGCAGCTGTTTAAGGCTTGTGTCTGCTTTGCTTTCTCATAATTCTTATCTCACAAAAAGAAAATGAGTAAGTAATAAATATTTTTAAACCAAAACCACTATATTTAATTGGCATTTCCTCCCAGTTTACCAACTAAACCCGCTACACATACTTAATTTAAACAAACTTTGCTTTTCTCTGCAACAAAGGATTTCATGATTTATGTACATTTTTTTAAGCTACTTTTTATTTAGGTCACCTCCCCCTTGTCTCTCAGGACTTAAAAGTTCAAGAATGTTTTCTCAAAACTAAGACCTAAATCAAATTTACTTTGATACAAGCAGGAAACTCCTAACACACACACACACACACATACGCCTGCACAATTTTGCTCATCTTTCTTTCTATTCTCATACAGGACATATTGAAGTATACACACCTCCAAAATCTGAGCTTTGCAAACAAACAGCCAGGAAAAAAACACCACAATTTTTCAGCACTAGAAGTGGTAACTATGCTTTGACATAACAAAGAAGTCCAAGTATTTTGAGATAAAAGTAATATAAAACATATACGTTCTCCTCTGAGATAAACTTGTTATGACATCTTTTCCAGTGAAAGTCCAACCTTGAAAACTACAGTGGCATTTTGTGCCTTTTTAGAGTTGAAGGCACGGTGGCTTAATTTACTGGGATAAGTACATATTTGTATGCACTAGAGAGGGGAAAAAACCCAAAACAAGCAAATGAAAACAACAAAACAAAAAGAAAGGAAACCAGGAAAGGACAGTATTTTACTACAGTAGTTACTTTGACAAATAGTAGATAGTTTTTTATGAGTTACTTTACATCACTCTTCCGAGATTTAAATGTTATTATTGCTTATTTCTTGTATTGTGGGAACTATGAAATATACCATTTCTCTAAGGTCACACTCAAAACCACAAACAAACCTTCCCCCCTCTTAAAAGGATACACATCTCTCTGCCCTCATTGCCACTAAAGCAAATTAAAGCAGGGAAGCTCCATCATGTGCCTGGGTGACAAGAGCACACACACAATTCCTGCCAGAGCTGCAGATGGTCTCTTTGTAACCAAGATCACATCAGCACACTTCCGTTTCCCTCACACAAAGGACACAGATTGCCCAGGTAGGCATAAAAATCTCCTTCCTTAAATACCAAGGTCAGGAATTGTCTTAAAAACACATACTATTTCACTTTTCTATGCATAAATCATTAAGTCCTTCTGCCAAATACCAGGTTTAATACAGTGCACACTGGAAGTTCATATCCAAGTGTAAACATTTGCTCCTACTGATAACGATGAAGTGACACGCTGTGACTGATCTATGTCTAGAAGAAATACAGAAGTATTTGAGTAAGAATAAATTATATGAATAATATGTCTTTCCAGAAGAAAAACACTAGCCATTCCAGCCTGTTCTTTGTCTTTTGTGTAACTATAGCCAAAAAGAGCAGGGGACAGAACTCTCAGGAACACACCAAGGAACAAAGTTAAAAACTCTTCCTACCTGATACATTTTTTTTCCTGCAACTGCTTCCTCCTGACACGTTGCGCATAGTGCAACAACGCCTAGAGGCTGTTTTGTTTCAACTTTTCATACTGACATTATAAAACCACCAGGGGAACATTAAAAAACAAGGTGAGAGACACTGCCTATTAGGAGCTACTGTATCAGACAGATGATAACAGTGGCTCTGGCATGTTCTGGTTATAAAGCATTTTACAAAGCAACGCTACCTACAGAAGGATGGCCAAGAAGGGTTTATAACCAAACTGCCCTAATACTTAAAGCTCATCTTACAAACAGGGAACAGCATTGACTTAGACCTGGCTACCCTGTATGCTTTTGCAGAAATATTTCTGAATCCTGCTCAATGTCCTAGTACTGCACTGAGCTCAAGATTTTCCTTCAAATGAAGCTCATTTTCAGCTTCTGGCTGTGAGAACATTATTGCCAGTCTCAAATTATTTGCCCGAACCATCCATTTTTACTCCACCAGTAATACTGACATTAGCATGAACCTAAGAAATCAGATCTAATTTTGCCTACTAGAACAAAAAAAAGCTGGCTCTAGGGGTGGGGGAAAAGCAGAACTGCAAATGCTGTTCAGACACCACGGTCTGATAAGCATGGCCTCACACTGCTTTTTATTGCTTCAGTTTCCCACAGATGGCTAAAAATGGTTTAGCTGTTAATTTCTAGAAAGAGTTCTTGGTTTCATTTTCCAAGCAGTTTTACATTTTTTTATAAGTTGCTGCCTTGCAGACTCCATACTGAAGAAGAGAAGCATTTTCCATTCCCACGACAGTTGTTTGAAGAGGTCTAACAGCGTTCGTTCTCACAAGCCTTGTCTCTCCCAAATCACTGAACTACCACTGCTCACCAAAATAAAAAGGCAAAAGCAAAATGCACGCAAACATCTCTTACCAGGCTTATCTACCACCCTGGAAAAGAAAATATTAAAAAAAAGTGCAGGTGTTTCGCTGGTGTGTTTTAGCTTGTTTTTTCTAAAAACATTGCTGGTCACTTTTCTTTTTTCTTAACACATAATTTGGAAAATCGACTCCTACCTGAATCTCCCAGTTCTTTTCTCACTCTCTAAATTGTATCTAAGCTTTCCAAGTAGCTTTTAAAGGGCTGGAAGCAGCAAACTAAGATTTAGGAGGAAACACTCCCAGCAGTGGTTTCAACTGATTCACACCAAAATCAGCCGTAACTTAGATTTACTGATTTTTTTTTTTTTTTACTGAAACTTACTGAAACATTTTTTAAAACCTTCAAAGTCCTATGATATCCTAAAGCTGGGGTTTAAGTCCCCATTCTGAAGAAATGCAAAAGTGCACTCAGTTTCACAGCACCAAGAAATCTGCACCTATCCAAGTTGATAATCATGTACAAACAGGTGCCTATGAGTATTTTACAATTACTTAATTTGCTGATGGCTTGGAAGTGTTTCAGGAACTTGTGGTCCCTGCAAGACAGCAGAGATTAAGGACTTTATGCGACGGTGTGTCGGTACACAAGGTTTTGATTGTGTTACATCCAAGAGTTTCAGATAGTACTCTTTATGGGTCTTCTTTCTTTTCCTGCTGTATCTGAAAAAGCCCATCAAATTAGAAACAACTTAGGAATCAGGAAATTCCAGTCTGTTTGCATTGAACAGTGCCATCTTTTTAGACTGACAAAAATACTTGAATTCCCTGATTCCTTACTATATTCACAAACACTGCACTGAAGTAGGATTCATTTTTTCTTCTCCAGATCCCTTCACTGACTCACCAAATCGATAGGACAATGTGAAATGAAGATTTAAATGTACAACACATCCGTGTAAAATCATATCTAGAAAGAGTGTAATTACAAGGCATCATTTACAAACTAATGCGGGCGAACTAATTAACAAGTAGCAAGCAAAGCAGACTGCTGCGCAGCTTGGAGGGAGGATACATTTAACTCCTTAAACTCCGGAAAGGGGAAAGATTCTGTCACTCCCAGTCGACATGTGAAGGTGACATCCAGGACAGGCTTTAAAATACTCAAACAAAAACACAGCACCAATAAGTCACCTGACGAGGGAAGTGGAAAAGAATTGCACAAGAGCAGCAATCAGCAGCTGCCCGAGCACGCCGGTCTGTGTCACCTGTTAGACCCCAGCTAACCCCCCGAGGGGACACCCGGCGCGCTGCCACCGCCGGCGCTCCCCGCAGCCCAACAGGTGGGGACAGGGCGGCCTGGGGAGCGGCAGCGGCCGCGGGGCTGCGCTCCGGGATGCGGGCAGAGCCCGTCCCCGCGGGCACGGCGGGCCTGCCGCAGCGCCCTCGGCACAGCGCGAACGGGGCACCGCGATGGGCGGGACCTGTCACCCGCAAGGCGCCCGGC
>VZTI01000537.1:1243673-1297609 GCA_013397865.1 Struthidea cinerea | reverse complement strand
GCTTCTTTTTTTTTTTTTTTTTTTTTTTTTGAGAGATGAAATTACACAATTTCAACCCAGTAGTTACCTCTCTTCATTCTTAAGGGACCTGTCAATTTTTGACTAGTCCGATCTTTTTGACAGCTGAGACATCTTTTACCTGCATTTTGGTTAGACATTTAGATATTATCTAGCTAGCTACAGAGGGGACCCAAAACAAATGGGACAAATTAAACCATCTTTTAAACAGTAACACCTGAAAACTGCTTTATAAATAAATCACTTTACCTTTTAGAAATATTAACATCATGCCATGAATGCCTCACAGTGTAAGTAAGATTTCACAGATTTTGTGGGTTGTTACTACTGCTATTCCAAACTTCGTGTCAGAAATGAGAATAGTTTACACATGCTTTTGTTACTGAGAGAAGGTTATAGATATTGGCATGTGACCAAAGAGGAAGAGATACCACAAACCAGCTTGAACTCTTCACACAGTAATCTGAAGAAGTTGCAGGTAGTGTATTTGATTGCTTCTGTAAATGTATTTCTGGCAAAACCTGTGTTAATAAACCAGTTAATAACCAGTTGTTAATAAAAATATTTAGGCATTACATTCTCAGATTAAGGCTGCTTTTTTTTCCTAGTGCTTGTGTGTAGCAAAAAAACCTCAAGAAGTAACTGAACTACGTCTCTCTTGCTCTTGTTCCAAACTTGCATTGCTTACAATTTTCTTGTCTCACTTGTTCTTCCATCCTTCCATCCTCCAGCAAGTTCTTTACCAAATCAGGGAAGTAAATGCTACTGTAACTATTCTGCACAGTTTCAATGTAAACACCATGCAGAGATATTAAAGTCCAACATGTTTGGGGAAGGGGAGTCTTCTAACTAAGTCTTTCATGTTACAGGTAATTTTGTGATGAATGAGGTTGGAAATGATAAAGAATACTCCTATATAATAAATATAAAATCCATGGAAACCAGATTTTGATTAAAACAGGAGAAAAGAGGGGATACAAGTACCAGCAGCATAGGCTACTTGAGATCTTTCATTGTTATTTCCTTTACCTTCATATGTTTTCCAGTCACTGGCATGGATGCTATTATTTGCACATCTTGACACATCTATTTTTCTAATAATTCTAATTTGAAGGAGTCTGACCATTGTGTTAAATGACGGAATCATAGATTCACAGAAGGTTCAGGAAGGACCATAAAGATGTCCTAGTTTCAACCCCATTCCCATGGGCAGGGACATCTTCCATTAGACAACATTGCTCAAAGCCCCATCCAGCCTGGTCTTGAACACAGCCAGGGATGGGGCATCCATAACTTCTCTGGCCAACCTGTGCCAGTGCCTCACCACCCTCAGAACAGAGAATTCCTTCCTAATATGTAATCTAAACCTACCCTCTTTCTGTTTTAAGACATTTCCCCTTGTGCTGTCACTACAGATCTTGGTAAAAAGTCTCTAGCTCTCCTTCTAAGCCCCATTTAAATAATGAAAAAACACAATGTGTTGTCCCTGGAGCCTTCTCTCCTCCAGACTGAACAATCTCAGCTCTCTCCACCTTTCTTCAACAAAAAAGGTGCTCCATCCCTCTGATCATTTCTGCGGTCCTCCTCTGACCCAAGGTCCATGTCTTTCTTGTGCCAGGAACCCCAGAGCTGGATGCAGTACTCCAGGTGGGATCTCACCAGAGCAGAGCAGGGTGGGGCAAGATCACCTCCCTCAGCCTTCTGGTCATGCTTCTGTTGAAACAGCCCAGGATACACCTGGTTTTCTGGACTGCAAGTGCACACTGTCAACTCGTATCTAATTTTTCATCTGAAAAATCCCATGGAGCTAAATTAAAATCCATAATTATTTTGTATTTTTATACTGCTAGGGTTTTAATATAACTTATTGAAAGCAAAATAAAATACATAGACCTTCTTTGAAATATCACACTAGGGTTCTCAAGTCCAGTAAATAAAATGACTCCTCCCAAGTTTGTGTGTAACCTGTATTTTTTACTCTGTGTAGCTTCTAATGATCTTTAAAGAACATACTAATGCTTCTGATAAAAATTGATTAAAGATCAATGCTCCAATTATTTGTTGTTACTGACTACCATCTACAATAAAATTATAAAGAAAAAGAAATATCACGTGAGCTGCAATAAATGTTTACATAGCAACAAAGAGCCTTTGCTAGTGATCACCAAACAGTGAGTTGCCACCTGCCTGAGCCAAATATGTGTCTTTTTCTTTCACTCCAAACAGTGTTCTTAATAGTCATGTGAATAATAGAAATATTAAAAGTCTTAAAAGCACTTAAAAGTCATGTGAATAATAGAAATACTCGACTCACACTTAAGAGTAATTCATTTACTACTTACAAAACCAAAGGAAGTACAAAGAACTTGCAGAACTGTGGATGGAACATTTTTCCAACAATGTGACTTAAATGTTGATGTAGTAAAATAAAGTGAATTCCATCCTCTTTCTGCAAGGGACCAAACTGGAATGCTAAATTACTGACACACAAAAAAGTAAAATTCTACTTCTGTAAATATAGTGAACATCAAGGTTTTTCTGCAGTTCATTTTTTTATCAAAGAGACTAGATTCATTTCCTGTATAGTATTTCTTTAATTTTCTGTTTCAAGAGAAAAAAACCCCAAGATACCTGATATTGAGGCATAATTAAGCAGAAATTTTTAAAACAGCGGATTAAGATAGCTCGAATATTAGTTCTCTTCCATTCTTTCTGCACCTTCAACGTAAAGAGAAATAAACCCATTCTTTCAGTCAGAAATTTCTGTCACTCAAACTACTAGAAGACAGATTAGCTGTGGAAATATGAAGTATGAATTTGTGGTGTGGTGTGAACTATTACGTTCAATTTATATGTTAAGAACATGAGCAACTTGCTACTGCCAAGAAGGTGGTTGTAGAGTACCTCCAGTCTTAGTGGTAGAATAATTTTTTTATTACTTCTCTGTACTTGCATTAAGATATACTGTCCCTAGTCCTTTCATTTCATTTCTGTCTCCCTTCCTAATACCTTCAAAGGCATGCCAAGTACTCACCTTGTGTGCATCCACCACAGGGAATGTGCACCGAAGGCCAGACTCTCAACACATTCTCAGGGAGAGAGGCAGAGCATTCACATACATGTCTTTGTAGCAGAATGGTGTCCTTGAGTTCAGATGTTGGTTTGGAAGGCAGATAACTACAAACAGTCGAAGAAAACAGAAACAACCTTGACAGATTGTCCATGGCTTCAGGTTAAACCAAAACGAAAATGCTGAACACAGCATGATTTTGAATTAAACAATGGTTTCCTGCTAATCACGTGGAAAGGTAAATCTCACGGAAGATTTGCAAATCAAGGCTAATTATGTGTTTGAAACGAAAGTCCAAGGCGGCTGAGGTGTGTGCAGGACCCCGTAATGGCACCTCCACAGTTTCTGACCCGGTTTCCGTGCCCCCCACGGCCGCCCCACGGCCGTCGACCTGCAAAGAGCCGCTGCACTCTCACACTGGAGCCCATTTTTAGCTTTTTTAAAGACAACTGTGAAGGCACAAGCCGCCGGCACGACCCGCAGACCCCGGCGAGCACTGCCCGGCGGCATCTCCCAGCTCGCCTCCCTGCCCCGACGGGGCGTGTGCGGCCCGGAGAGCCGGCAGCGACCGGGACACGGGTTGTGGAGAGACTTTCTGCAGTCAGAAACTCTCCGAAGAGCTTCAGGTGCCGGCAGCGGTGAAAGGCGGAGGGGCCCGCGGCTGTCCCTGGCTCTCCGCCGCCGTCGGGGGCGGGGAGCGCAGGGGAGAACCGAAAGTGAAGGGAAGTGAGCTCCTGGCGAGGCATCCCCGGGGCTGCGGGAGGCGCAGCGCCGCTGCCCGGCGGGGACAGACACGCGTGGGGGAGCGCCAATGCGCCCCGCGAGTCCCGCTCCCGGGCCGTGACTCCAGGGCGCTGCCGCCCAGCTGCCGATGCCCCGGGCAGGACAGCCTCCGGCGATGCTGTGCTGCATGCCCGGCGTGGCTTTCGTCCCCGCTTTGCTCGTCAGCTGGTCCTCGGCCGCCTTCATCATCTCCTATGTGATCGCCGTGCTGGCGGGGCACGTCGAGCCCCTCGTCCCCTACATCAGGTGAGGCGGGGGCGCTGGGGGAGCGGCTGAGGCGCGGGGCTTGTGTGTGTGAGAGCATGGGCCGTGTCCTGAGGGGCTTCCCGGAGCGAGCGCGGGGTCCCCGGGGGCGGAGATGCAGTGGTAGCGGGTCCTCCCCGTGGCAGGGGGACACGCTGGGCACTCCCGGCACCCATCACACCTCTGGCACCTCTGAGACCCACAGGACACTGGAGCCACAGACGCTGGAGACACGGCGGAAAGGACGTGAAAGTTTTCTGCTGCAGCCAAGGCAGGCCTGATCCTAGAAAAACTTTAGGATGACACGGTGGAAGTGTAATTTTGTTTGTATAACTCCAGAACTAGGCCAAAGTGCACCAGATGATGACAGGACTTGAAGCCCTGTGATGGCTTTTGCGGTACACACATCCCCACAAACATGCACTTTTTATATTTCACTACAGGAACAATGGGTTTAAAAGACTTCCCAAGAGATGCCTGGCATCTCTTTTCTATGACCTTAGTCATTTAACTGCAATTCTGTCTGTGTAATTCATTCTTTATGCATGGCTTATGTTAACATTTAAATCTAAGCTATGAAAATCTTAGTATTTATCTCTCAATAGATTAAAGGTTAGCCAGAAATCCAAGAGTGTCTCTGATATACAGGAGATCTAAACAAGGTTTTAAAAGATATCTTTCAAGATACATCTAGACTTAATTCCTTGAAGGACTTTTTGGACATGCATAATTTCAGAAGACTGCTAACCTGATTGGCACATACAAGAAAATTTGATTGAAAATTAGGGTTTGTCGTCATAGGCAAGAGCAAATGACACCACAACCCACAAGACAGCTCAGCTTCATTCAAACCGAGCCAGAGAAAGTTGGGCTTCGTGCTTATATTAGCAAAACTTTTTAAGACTCTGCGCAAACCTGGAAAGCTCTTGGAAAGCCTTGTTCTTGTACTTGAACAAATATCCTACTGCTCATCCTTGATTACATACAAAACTTTACTGACACAAAAGTGCTTGTGATCAATGCAAGCAATTTATCCATTATTAACTAACAAAAAGAAAACATTTGAAATAACTGTACATGGTTTGTGTTCAGAAATATTTTCAGATCCTGTAGTAAGAAATTTGACAAATGACGTTTCTTATGTTGAAGCCATGTCATAGAATAAAATATATGGGAGAACAGGATGTGGTTTTCCTGTGTATAGTTTTGTTTGCAGTTAAGTTTTTGACAGCCCAGGTACCTTAACTGTGTCATTCTTTTTGAAAGGGATAGGCCAAACCTTTAAGTCACAACTGTACAACTCTAATGAATGTATCACAGCTGCCATAGTTATATCAACTTAATGGAATAACTCCCAGAAAACATCATTCTTAGCTGTGGAATCACAATAAATGTCCACATTCTCTAAAATAACCCAAACAAAACAAAGCATGAGAGGCTGCACCAGTGATTCCCACTCACATTTCAGGCCTTCTGCATTTACTTGTAAAGTTTTTTAAAAGCCTTGTTTATGTTACATCCTTTTAACACCATATTTGGACTAAGGATATACATTGACTTTTAGTGAAGAGTCTGCAACAATTCTAAAGGCAACTGGTCTAAACATAAGAACTTCATAGAATATGCACTTGGGAATAATACAAGGTTTCCTTCTAAGTACTCAGGCCAATAGTCACACCATAGTTCATATTCTTAATTTGCAGGTCACTGCTTTAGCCTAAGAATCTGAATCATGTGATTGAGAATGTGATTTAGTAAAACTAAGAGTGATTAAAAAGAGGAAGAATGTTGCAACATTTCAGTTGTGCAATATCTTAAAATGAACTATAAAAATTAAATAGAGCTCGTATGGGGAAATTCCAGTTACACAAAGGAGAAGAATATTGACAAACTTTAGTTCAACATTTCTGTAATTCTTACATACATTCCCCAAGTACTCTGTGTATGCCTTGAAGTAGCATTAATTTCATTTGTCTACCATGTAGCAGCTGTCACAGTGAGAGGCCACACCTATATTTGTCATTGAGGCTGTGCTAAGGTCTCATCAAGTAAACCACATAAATACATTTCTGGGCAGATAAAATGAATATGATTTTGTGTTTTCTAGCAGCTAAGTCCTAAAAGATGACAAGGTTGTGCCCAAATTAGTCCTGTTACTCATACTACTCAAAATCCAAACCAATTTGCATGTGCTGGGGTGGCTGTTTGCTGGTTTGAATTCTAAGTGAAAGAGTAAAGGGAATTTTCCTGAAGGTATTTCCTATCAGTTGGTACCTCTGGAGAAATCAGAATTCCTGTAGGTAGAATAGAATCTTCCTATTTTTTAAATTTGGGACTTCAGTTTGAAGAGAAATAGTTTATGATGGCTCTGAAGAAGATTCAATGATGAGTCTTTTAGCCCTAAAATATTTATTCCTTGTCTCCTTCACCTTCCTTCCACTCTTCAGAAGACTGTTTGATTTTAAAATTCTACTGCATGAGATGGTGACACAAATGCTGTCATTTTCATACAGGGTTCCTCATCTTTTCTGTGGTGGTCAAGCTCACCTATACATCAGCCCGAATAAGTGAGCACATTTTTGTTTCAAATATGCCATTGGCTTTTATCTTTTTCATAAAAAGGAAGGGACTGTCACCAATACTTGTTTTTGCTACTCTTTTTTTCCAAGGCAGCAGACTTGAAGAAAAATGAATATGAACCCAAGTCTTCATTTAGCTTCAGGGATTTTTTAATGGAAAATACAGCATTAAGAAGATTGTGTCCTTAAAAGTCCAGTTCAGTACTTTGTAAATAGATTGTAGATGTGATATAGTATTCCTAGTATGAATTTTCTTTAAAGCATAATCTAAGACTGTTGAGTTTAAAAATCCACAACAGTAAAAATCACCTATAAACCTTTAGCTTGCGAAAATCTTTTGTTAAAAAATGGAGTTCAGTGCAATTTCAGGTTATTTGGATTGCTCTTATGATGTGTTCCAAGAACTTCAAATGGCTTTCTATGTGTGTGCCAATTCCATTCTCTTCTCACCTAAAGCCCTTCAAAAGCTTTGAAGTGATTACAGTCCCGTACTTACCACAGAGTAGTTTCTGATTTGAGAAAGTCCTTGAAGGCTGTCACAAGTGGCCCACTTTTTAAATGAACTCCTTTGTCGTGTTCATGAAAACACTCCAGAAACAAAAGGAAAAGATGAAGTTCAAGGTTTAAAAATGGGCTAAATGAAACATGCATTACTATTATTTTCAGATGTGTCAAACAAACAAAAAAGACTTAATTTACTGTTTTCATCAATTTCACTATCAAAGAGAAACAAGATTAATACAGAGTACAAGCTGGAACAAGTCTTCTGAAAGCATTACAACAAGAAAATTCAGGTGAAAAGGGATTCCTAATGCCTGAGAAGTTGTACAAACTTGTCTAAACTTGTCTAAAAGCCTAGTCCAAACTTTTGTGGTCTGAGAATTTGGAACCAACCTAGTAAAAAGAAAAATACGAATTTTCTATATTTTTTTTTGTTTTGCATCAGCTTTTCATAGAAAAGGATCCTTCCTTTAACCTAAGCTTCCTCCTGTTGTTGATAAATCATTTTAGCAACTTTTGTTACACAAATCCTTCTGTAACATAGAAAGGGTTGGAGAGCAAATATGAATTTCTAAAATAATCAAGTCATTTAAGATGGTCATACTCTTCTTTCCTGAACTTGACAAAATTGTCAAAATCCTTGAGAGTGATTGCTTAAGTAGAGAGTGCTTTCTCTTTTGGGTGTTGAGAGCATTCATGCTGAGGTCATTTCGGCTGTACTCAGCTTCATAATCTTAGCACTGAAACCTAATCCAGCCTCACTGCTGGGATGAGGCGTATTCATCTTCTTGAATTGCATAAAAAAAAGTCTCTTTTCCCATCATACACAGAATCACAGAATCACTGTGATTATTAGGTTGGAAAATACCTCTGAGGTTATTGAGTCCAACCTATGACTGAACCTGATCGTCAACCACACTATGGTACTAACTCCATGCTTTCCTTTAATATTTCCAAGGACAGTGACTCCATCATCTCTCTGGGCAGTCCATTCCAATGCCTAAACACCCTTTCTGTGAAGAAATTTTTCCTAACATCTAATTTAAATCTCCCCTGGCACAACTTGAGGCCATTTCCTCTTGTTCTATTGCTTGTTACCTAAGAGGCTGACCCCCACCTGGCTACAGCCTCCTTTCAGGTGGTTGTGGAGAGCAATAAGGTCACCCCTGACCCTCTTCTTCTTCAGGCTAAACATTTCCAGCTCCCCCAGCTGCTCCTCATCAGACTTGTGCTCCCGACCCTTCCCCAGCTCCGTTGCCCTTCTCTGGACATGCTCCAGCCCTCAATGTCTTTCCTGTATTGAGGGGCCCAAAACGACAACAGCACTCAAGGTGTGACCTCACTAGAACCAAGAACAGAGGGACCATCACTGCCCTGCTCCTGTTGGCCACACTATTGCTGATCCAGGCCAGGATGCCATTGGCTGCCTTGGCCACCTGGGCACACTGTTGGCTCATGTTCAGCTGCTGTCAGCCAGCACCCCAGGTTCTCTTCTGCTGAGCAT
This sequence comes from Struthidea cinerea, assembly GCA_013397865.1. NCBI lineage: Eukaryota > Metazoa > Chordata > Aves > Passeriformes > Corcoracidae > Struthidea > Struthidea cinerea. Next base: position 1,288,911 of record VZTI01000537.1, on the reverse strand, counting down.
CTTTCCAGCCACTGTTCCCCAGCCTGTAGCACTGCCTGGGGTTGTTGCGGCCAAAGAGTAGGACCCAGCACTTGGTCTTGCTGAACCTCCTACCACTGGTCTTGGCCCACCAATCCAGCATGTCCAGATCCCTCTGCAGAACCTTCCTACCCTCCAGCAGATTGACATTCCTACTCTAGGAGAAACATTTGTTCTCAGAATCTTTGCTCAGTTTCCACTGAACTTTGGCATTAGCTAAAACCCTTATGTGTTTACATTTCTGACAGTAGAGGTCTTTGGGTGCCTCTGTTCAAATGCACTATCCTGCCTCTTGGTACTGCCAAGTAACAGGAAGCTTAGCTCACACCCAAATTATGCAAAGATTCAAGAGCTAGATGTTTTCCATTGGCTTGACCAACAGAGCCTGATCAAGTAGATATCAACCAGCTGTATGTTAAACAAGAAAAAATAGACATCAGAGAAGAAGAAGTAGTGCAAAGAGGTGACAATATCATAGTACTGTTCATTCAACAGAGCACTCACCTTCTGTAGAAGAGCTCTGCTTGAGAGAGCTTGAGCCCACGTACTCCCAGGAGTATGTTCATTCTGTGAGGAAAGAGCATTTTCTGGGGTGGGTGTTTGCACATATGTAGGGAAAACAGGGAAAAGGATTCTATGGTGAAGGTGCTGCATTTTCTACACAACAAACATTTTGTATATATGACATTTTTCATACATATACATATATGCATGCTTATACATATGTATATAAATTCTGTAGATATTCTCACACTCATGCTCCCTCTCTCTGTCCTGGTGAACTTCTAATTATCCCCTATAAGGGTGAAGTGTTTCATCAGAAGCGACTTACAACACCTTGGAGACAGAGTACTCTTAAGCTGTATCTACATTAGTAAATTAAACAGTTGCTAGGAACACTCCTGGGCACTGGAACACAATTTCTCTCATAGGGTAAAGTCCTTTTAGTCTCTCACATCTTAAGATAGTGACTGCCATTAGATATATTTTGCTCTATCACAGTGTTAATTCAGCAGATAAAAGAAACATAATTTATAAAATGTCATTTATGCAATGATGTCATTCCTGAGCAAAGTACAGATCTGTCACATCTTTGCATATTGCATACAGAAAAAGAAGAAATACAGTTCAAAGAGTATGCTTTCAAAATATGCTTTCTTTTCAAAAAGAAAGATTCTCTACTACAAATGGAGGCGAAGTGTGCAGCAGAGATGAATTGCCTTACACACACAGCAGCAGTTCACACAAGTTATATTTCTCTTGGGATTTCAGTTGTAAGTCTCATTTATGTTTCACAAGTCTCAATTAACTTTTAATTTCTCTCTCTTCCTGCTTTAGCGACACTGGAACTAAACCTCCAGAGAGTGGTGTCTTCGGTTTTATGATTAATATTTCAGCACTTTTAGGTATGTATAAGCTATTTGGGTTAACCAGAATGGAGAAATGAGAATTAGTGAAAGCTGCCTGCTTAAACTGCAAAAATGTATTCAGTATTCCGCAGAAAAACTACTCCACAGCCAAATGGCAGTATCAGGTAGATGTAAGTGATACCTGGAGAGTCAGGTCCTTAGGAGCAGTTAGTGCAGGTTTAGAGGCACTTGTGTCTCTTCAGAGCACCTCATCAGCGCAAAGTAGTCAACATGCTGGAAATGAAAGTGGAACAAAGATGGCATAATTACTCTGCAAAAACTCTGATGCAGGGGAGCTTTAGGTTCTAAGATGCTGCAGCAGAGGGAACAACAGTGTTGAAGCAACACCTGTTTTCTCTGCAACGTGCCTACTTCTCTACAAAATGACTGACGTGAATCAGGAAGTCCGGCAATCTCCTACTATCTTCTAGACGATGGAGGATCAAGAGCTGTGTACCTCTGTAAACATGCAGTTATTATGGCCTTAAGGCAAAGTCAAAATCATATATTTTACCTTTTCTAAGGGCCTCATTCAGTCACACTATCTTGGTGTGTTTCATGTAACCTCATAGTGCCTGGGTAGTTACCTGATTAATTTTTCCAGCTGTAGATAGATTGAAACCATGTTCTGTGTAATGGAACTGTGGAATCCAGTCCGTAGATGCTGAAAAGCTTTGGTAGAGAAATTTTTCAGCTTTCTGCAGCATTCTGTGAGAACTCCGTGGTTCTCATGAAAGCTATGATAAACACTGCTATGGGTTTTTTGTAAACTGAGTTTTATCTGTGCACCTGTGATCTGTTTTTCAGAGGTGTTATTGTACACAGTGAAATAACATTTTGAAGTAGGTGTTGTGAGCTTTAGCTAATGGGACAGGGGGTGGCTGGTCCAAGATCCAATGACCTCCTGTCATCTTTCAGAACCAAGTTACATAAGTCAAATTATAATTAATTAAATAACTACTTTCCTCCTGAACTTGGATTGTGTCGTTACTCGCCATTCTCGGTACATCACAGCGACACCAGTCTACAGCTTATTATATCCTGAAGAACCATGATTTCCTAATTCAGTTCAGATGTTTGTCAGGGGTGAACTGCATATTAAGGTCACGCATGCGGTGACTCTGCAAAAAGGAATTAATTCTTCAGACCATCCATTATAAAGAGATGTAGTTCTGGTACAAGACTGCATCTCAGAGCAGAATAAAACCTCTCACTTGTAGCTTATGGTTCTTATCTCCCTGTAACATCTGTTCCTAATGTGGAATGGCAATGCCTCTGTGCCCAAAACACACAGGAGAATGGGATTTAAATTAGTGTTTTCCTTGAACTGATGTGCAGTTAGTTCTAGATCATGATAATGTGCAATTTTAAGACGAAGATAATGCTTAAGTTCTACCTGAAAGCTCAGCTGAAAATCTCTACCTTTCTTCTTCATTCCAGTAGAGGTAAAGGTAATATTATTTATTGTATTATGCTTATAATTTTATTCTGCATGTCATGTGTTACAGGAAAAGGTGTTAAAATGTAAACAATACATGACATTCAACATAACACATTTTTTTTGTTTGTTTTTTCAGCTGCAATTACAATGTACATCAGATATTTGTTAACAGAGAAGCAAAATGAGACATCACACTTTGTTAGGTCTTCATGCAATATGTTTACATTATGTATTGGATTGATGGGCTGCACTGGAATGGGCATAGTTGCAACTTTTCAGGTATGACCATAAATTTCATAACAAATATGAAAATAAGATTGTTTTACCATTAAAAATTTCAACAAGATAACAGTAATTAACATTATCCCCATGTGGATACTTGGAAAATGGAGTAAGAATGCCTTTCTTGCGCTTGCCTTTTTTCATTAGCTTTACAGTGACAGATTTGTTTCCCTATACACAAGAATTTTTGCTTAGGCAGTTATGCCGTTCAGGGGTTTTCTGTATGCTTGTCTTATAACAGGTCTGTACTATACGTATTCTTTTGCTGGAAAATTTTTACTATGAAAATTCGACTGCAAAAAACTTTGCTAATCCAAGTCTAGTTCGCTTATAATCAAGCAGGGCAGAATAAGTCAGGCTACCAAAAGCATCTGCATTTTTGACTGAATGATGGCACACTCACTAGCAGCATTTTCTACAGAATAAACTAATCTTATCTGACAGGTTAGAACACTGGGCACAGTATCAGCCTGTTCTTTTGAGTCAGTAGGAGATGGCATAACAGCATGTTAAGTCTTTTGACAGAAACATGTAGAACTACTGCTTACTTTGCCAGGAAGGGTTAGGCATCTCATTACAAATCGAAGTCCACCCCTCAGTGTCTGAAAGAAAATTCAATAGAGAGAAAAAATACTGAAACAGATTATTCATTTTACCTTTTCTAGTGAGGAAGTGTATGATAGGGTAGATTCTGACACAAGTATTAGGATAATGGAACTGAAAGCTTCAGCCTAGAACCTAGTTAAATTTAATTGGCAGGCAGCTTGAGATACTGCCTTAAAATCTGTGGAAACAGCTACATTATTTATTTTAAAGGATGGTCTAACTTGGAACATTTTGTTAAATATTATTGTGCTCATATAGTGACATGATAACATACAGAGAAAATGAAAACAAAGATTGTCAGGGCTTCAGCAGCCAGTACAGCTTTACATGTAATGGACATGGTATTTTCAGATGAAAAACCTCTCTGCCTTAGGATGATAACTTGCCCTTTTTAGCTTTGCATCCAGGCAGTGTGTGTGGATTGCAAACATCACAGGTACTTCAGTCTATTCTAATCACACTATTTTACTTTTAAATGTCTCTGTTCTTATTGATAAGTTTTATATGTGGCACAAAAAAGAGCTGGATGATGCCTGACTGAAAGAGAAAACAAACTTGGCTTCAATGAGGAAAAGACAAATCAGGAATGCAAAATAATTTGTGAGAGTCAGGGAAGCAGAAACTTTGATCCTAAAGTTTCCAAAGGAGTTCCTCGACAGTTATAATACTGGTTCTTATCTAATCTCTGTTGTGTCTCATTGCCATTTATTGTCCATAAATACCTTCCTCACCTAATTTCTATTTCCTCTGCTTTGACCCTGCTTTCCACATTAAATGCAGTTTGTAGAAAGGGTTCTGAGCACGATAAAGATCTAATCTAGCTAAGCATCTGATCTAGCAGATTTTCAAGCATGCTTAATTGCCCAGGAAGCTGGAAATGGTGGCTTGCGAGCCTTCACTCTTTTCACTGTATATGTACAACTAGTAAACAGTTGTACAGTAGTGATACATTCTTATCCCCATTTGCCTACAGAATAACCAAGACATGAAGAGGATGTGAGATTGGCTCAAGGTCAGGCGATCGTTTCAAGTCAGGAGATCAAAGCAAAACTGGAATTAGAAATTGTTTCCTTAGTGTTCAGTCTAGTTCCTCTAATCAGTATGGCATGCAGAAAATTTACATTCATGTGCACTACCTGCTAGTTTCTTCAGATAACAGCAGCTAACCATTGTGCTGATTCTCTTTCCAGGAGCTGGCTGTTCCCAGTGTCCATGACATAGGAGCTTTGGTGGCATTTGGCTCGGGTGTTGTATACATTACACTTCAGTCCATAATCTCTTACAAGTCCTGCCCACGATGGAACACTTACTTTGTGTGTCACATAAGGATGGCCATATCTGTAATATCATGCATTGCTTTCATTCCCAGTATCCTTTATGGTGTGTCCCATGGTTTTCCCTTGCTGTGCTCATGGTTTTCCTTTTAAGTTAAATCACTGCTGATAAAGAATAAAAATGAGGTCACACTCTTTACTTAGGGCTGCCTAATGTATATAATACAGCATGTTGAGACACCATTAATAGCATAAAGATGAGTTTTGGGGGCTTCTAAAAAGCTTTATCTCTTAATTCAGTGGTATATTTAAAAGCAATGTCCCAGTGTTCTTCACAGAATCATACACTAGTGAAGCTAGAGCAACTTTCCAACCTCCTTCACTTGAAGGGGAGTAGGGAGGAAGGCCTGAAAACGGGAGCCACTGCTTCTACAATGAACCAAACATACAGAAGTTAAAAATACAGGTGGCAAAGAAGCCTAAGCAGATGATTTTGATCATGTTGCTCGGTGCTTGGCCTCAACAGTTGCCTCCCTTAAAGTCACACTGCACAACTTCCTGGCTTTTCCCTTGGCATGCTGTAATTAGAGTCTTCTCACTGATTTTATTGGCCTTGGGTGATCTGCCAGTGTTGAAAACTGACTGCAGCAGCTCATCACATGAGTCAGCCAGCTAAGCCTGCTTTTGGTTTCAGTAGCTGTGAAAGGGCTTTGAAAGAGGGCCTCAGTCCCGAGAGGAAGCTGTACAAACAGATCAAGGCACCTACTGTGCACCACTGGAAACCAGCATGGTTCCACTTCCACCAGTGCAGGACTCAGCTCCCACGGTTCTTGATCACAAATCTCACCTAAGTTTTGGAGTGTCTCCCTTACTGTCTATACTTTGAAAGAACACACAGAAACCTTCATTTGTGCAGAAATGTGTTCTGATTGCTGCTACCACTTACCTTGTAATAATGTGTTTCATTTACTTGTTTTCTTAATACCTTGATTTGATATTCTGGTTGTTTAGGATCTCCTGTGCTACAGAAGGGGAAGATAGGGGTTTTTTTGTAAGCAGACATTTTCACTTTTACTCACTAATATTCTATAGTTTCCTTTACCCTGTTTTTTCCCAGTGATTGTGTTTGCTTCAAAAATTTCCATGACAAAAGTTGATTGGACCCCAGGTGAAAAGGTAAAATCTTATTAGGCAACCAAGTTACCTTGTATCATATTATTTGGGCAATGCTGTTTTATTTATCTTAAAGCATTGCAAACACGTCAGAGGCTTCAAACAGTACATTATCATGAACAGATTTGTGCAATGCTGGTTTCCAGTTACTTCTTCATTAGAAAAATGTTTTCGGTGTGGGTAAGAAATCTTGTCACGGATGATCAGTCTTCAAAGAGTTAGACTTTCATTTTAACAAAGAATTTGCAACTTTCCCATAGAAAAAGACTACCAAAAAATATATTCTGGAAATTAGTTGTTCTACTTGCTTTTACAGTCAATTTTCTTGAAAATGATCTTCTCACGTGAAAAAAAAAGGACCAATTTGATTCTGTGGTTTTTGAGGGTTTTTGCAACATTGTTTTTCTCAGCTTTTTCACCATTCTCTATTAAATAGTCTTTGCTACTGTCATAAATATTTGGATCTGACCTAAAGCATACTAAAGTGGTATTTGAGTTGATTTCAGTGTTTTTAGAATGGCAACTATGAAAACGAATTTTTCTTTTTGGACAAACTTTGCTGAAAGGAGGTATTCAAAAAACAGGTTAAATAATGCAGACAGTGTATCCTGCTTAATAAAAGCACACTTAGAAAATGTACTTCAACAAAGCAGTGGCAAGGAAAAGGAGATAAATCTTTGCAAATTAGACAAACTTAGTAATATCTCCAGGGATTTTGTGGCGTTTTTTGAGATGCGAGGATGAAAAAATGGTTTTACTGAAACAGATGGCCTGTTTGTTGATGGCATGCTAAGAAACATTTTGCATTCTGTTTGTGTCATGTGACAGGTTTTCTATGACAGTCTTAAAAACAAAAGTCTTGTCAGGACTTTTGGTCATAAAGGGTCATAAAGGGTAGCCCTCAATTTCAAAACATGGTGAGAATTTTCTCAGTATTACTGAGCTCAGTGGCTCTGAATGAAAGCTTGGAACATGGGCACTTCGGTAATGTTAACATAAGGACTCAGTGTTTTCAGGTTCATATTATATTCAAGTTATGTTTTGATACTGTGCTAATTGTAGTTTTCTTGTACTGCCTTTAATGTTACTGCACAAGACTTAATGCAACACATGCAACCTTGAAAAATATACTCACCACTCTGTAAAAACAAAATGTGAATTGACTTTTATACAACAGGGTATTGGGATGATGAGTCATAAATCTTACAGTACTTGTTGAATTTACAGAAGGAAATGTCTATATCATTCCACACTTATTTTGTTGAGCTGTTTTATCTGAAAATTTGTTTTATGTCTCACTCCATCAGGATTATACTTACCACTTTATGAGTGCAATCTGTGAATGGATGGTGGCCTTTGGTTTCATCTTCTTCTTTTTAACATTCATTAGAGATTTTCAGGTTGGTACCTACATATTTTAGCAGTGACTAAGTGCTATGAATTGTATAACAACAAATGCCATAGAACATTACCATTCTTTACCTCAGATAGATGCATCAAAGCTATACAGAAACAAACTTTACCAATCACAGAACTGATTTCTGTCTACATAATGAATATTCTCCCCCTTGATTTCAAAACATAAAATTCAGTTTGATAGTTCAATGTGTCTGTTCTTGAAAACTAAAACCAGTCAATTAATATGTTCTTCTTATTTACCAATCTTTTTTGTAGAAAGAGGCCCTCTAAAGGTGACATAATAACAAAATAAATGATGCAACTAAAACTGCATTTCTTTCTACCTGAGGGATTTTATATAACAATCCAAAGCATTTCAACCACTGATGTTTCCTTTCTTTTTAAAAACTACACATTTTGCTATATGTTTCCTCACAGTGCAAAGAATATGAAATACATTTTGGAAAAGGATTGACACAAAAGCCTTCTGGTTTGGGTAGCTGGAGTCAGAGTTAACATATATTTTTCTAACCAATAGCAAACATTTCTATATCTGTTTAGTTTTGACTTAGTACTGAATAGACCATGGCTGTAGGACTTTTCCTAATTAAAAAAAAATAAATTAAAAAAGAATAAAATAAAAAAAGCTAGGTTCAGAAGAAAAAAACCACTTCCTTTGGAAAACAAAGCAGTTGTTCAAAATTACACAACACATGATCTTAAAAGTATATAATTGGCTTCCAAAACTGACAGAATTCTTGAAGTACCATTCAGAAATGTATGCATCATTTAATGCATAATTTTTGGAGGGAGGTATTTATTGCCAATCCATCACTCTCTGATGTCTGTGCATATGACGGCATCTTTTATCAAAGCTCAGACTCTTCCCTTGGAGATAGAGATTTTCAGGACAATGCAGTAGTTCTCAGAATATTTATCAACAATCCTTAGTTGATAATTCTGCTTCAGAAACATTGAAAGTTTAAATAAATATAAATATTATGAATGTAATAAATAAGAGAAAGTAATGAAATTAAACAAAATGGAAATGCAGACATTTTAAATTACAGGCTATAAAATAGCACAAAATCCAATGTTAGTGTCTGACAATGACAGAAAGATATTTTTAGATTCTACCCTCTTTTTGTCCTAACCAGTGCTCAGAGGAAACCAAACTATTAATTCAGTAAAAAAACCCTGCCATACTCCAAGAAAAATAAGAATTTTTTTTAAATTTTCCACAGTATTTATTTCACTTTAACACATTTTTCTTTTTGTTTGTTTCATATCCTTGTACTTTATATTGCAGAACTGTAAAATTAACTTACCTTAAGCTGATCTTGCTTTATTTTTCTTTTAGAGATTTTCTTTAAGGATATCAACAGAAATACATGAAGACTCCTGATAGTGAAAAAACAATATTTTATATCTATGAATATTCTAAGTTTCTTTTGACTTATAGAAAACATGGCAGAGGGACAGGGATTGATAAGGTTGTATTGAGAACCCATGCTATTAACTCTGCAACGGCAGCCACTAAAAGATTTAAAAATCTCTCAGCAAAGTTCCTGCTGCCTTTTTGCAATATTTTGTAATTTTATATGGTTTGGTACATTAAAAATACTGTAATAAAAGCAATATCTAGAAGCACTGGAAAATCATTCAAGGACTTGATCTCCTCAGCTCTTCCATTTTGGACATATCTGTACTTTTTAATTTGCTGTAGTGTGATTAGTTTTAAACTTGAGAATGTACATTTTGTAAAGAGGGAAGTGTAAAAGCAATGGAAATCACTAGGACTGAATTTCTACTCTGCTAAGTTGCAAGGGCTGTAGAAGATGGTGAGAGAAGGAATGGGCATCTTCGTTTCAAGACTGGAAATCTGAAGTTAGTAGGTGGCAATACTATGCATATTTCTGATACTGGGCACTGTAATGCAAATGCAAATCCTGAGAGAAATTTAAACTATATTGCTTGAAAAATGGTACCTAGTCATCACTGCAATACATGTTGTAAAAATCCACCCCTTTTTTCCTTTTATGCGCTGATGGCCGTAGGAAACACAAAACAGAAGTGGGAATAGAAAGTAAATTACATTCAACCGTGATGTACTAAAGAGAAATCTTATTGCAATTTCGTTAATATAAAGCAGAATTTTCCAGCCTGTGTTTTAATCTGCAATAGAGTGAAGAAGGTCTCCAGAAAAGTCTTTGGGAATGAATGGAAAATAAGAAGAGGCACCAGCAGTTTTCAGGTGTTCAGAAATAAATGTACGAGTATTATATACATAAAAGTGAATTAAAAAAGAAAGCTGGAGAGCATCTGTAGTGAAGATATTTGCTGCTACAGAGTTACTTCTGTAATGAAACACTTGGAAAGGAACTAATTGAGAAGTCAGATGTTACAAGTATCTGTAGGCAAAAGGTTCTTTCATGGACTGATTCACCACCTCCATTTAGTGCATTAACCTCTTGGTTGTCAATTAAGTTCTCTGAAAATTACATTTTCCATACTCTATCACAGTTTATGCAGAAATATTGATGATTTTCAGTTGCTAATATCCATGAGATAAAACTAATATGTGTTTTGGGGAGTGATGTCTTAAGAGTAGTCATCTGTTGATATTTCTTTTAATGTGTATTTTAAACTGTAATAAATGCAGCTGTTTCAAAACTTAAAGAGTTGATGTTTTCTTTTTAAGTTCTTCCAGATAAAAACAGTAAAAGTGTATTTCGCTGGCAGATTTTCTTTCCATAGTATCCAGTTTATCTTGCAGAGGTTCATAGCTACAACCAAGTTAAAAATCAAATCTAGTACTGACTACGTGAAGGGACACACATTAATTCAAGTGAAGATCATAAAGAAATTGTATATCAACCACAAAAAGTGACATCATGTTATTTTCAAGGCCCTGTTAAGCAAAGACCATATTTCTTAGTGCATTGTGTACTATTCTTTTACTGCTCTTCATTCTTAGCTTTCATAAACTAAAGTATAAGAAGTTTGAAGTTGTTACATCAAATGATAGCCAACCTTTACAGTGCTTACAGTATCCCAAAGGGAAGAAAAAAAATTTTAGAGAAAGTAGCTGAATCAAGATCACCTTGTTCCCTGAAGTCAACATGTAAATTCAAGTACTGAATGAAATCCTTCCCATTTTTCTGAGCTTTATTGTGATACATTTTAATATGAGTTATATTCATGACCAAAAGAATGCACCAAGAGTGCACCTTTTATTAAATCTGTTTGGTCTAAGGCCTAAGTGTGCATTGACGTGCTGATAGAGGCAATGGATTATTGTCTTTTTATTTGTGCAGTGAACAACTATTGACAACACTTTGGTTATTCTCTGGCTCCAGGCAGATTTTCAGTCAACAACTTAACTCTTTTTTTCAGTTAAAATGTGAGTTGACAAGTTGCAAGCAATTCTCAAAATAATATTCCAGCAAGGTATAATTTAGCTGTGGCTGACTTTTGTTAAGTGCTAAACTTTAATTTTTTACAACCATGTGATATCTAGAGGTTAGCACAGATAATGTCACAGCACATTTCTGTTGCTTTGCTACAGGTCCTTTCTTCTGTATTTTCATATTTCTTAGCAACAAGAAATAGTTGTTTTTTTTTTTTTCTTGGAAGCTATGCTAGAAATCTTTTCATCATCTACTCTGCATGATGTTCTCTATTTGTCAGCCCATCAGGAATGATTGAGAAATTCCTTTTGCATAAACTACAGTAAATCACATGACAGTTGCTGTTATTTTTAGCGGTTATTCTAAATCATTCTTCTGCTTCCAAAAGTGCAAAACCTCATTTTTCTAGGTTGTGCAGCTTGATCTGCTGCTGAAATACCACCATCGTGGTCTCTGTCACCGTTCCAGATCACGTAAGGATGAAACTCTATTAACTCAAAATACCTAAAACCCCCTTTGTCTTAGGACACTGTTACTTGCACTGCTTTTACTTCCAATGGGCACTAAGCCAGGGATGACCTTATCATTGGCTTTTCTCATAAGGCATTCTAAACTTTAATTTTTGGTCTGCTCAGTTTGTGTACTGCCTTACCTGAGACAGCAGCATATGTTTGACAGCAGTACAATAATCTTGATGGCTAGGGATTTATTGCTTGCTCTTAATACTGGTAGCAAAACTTCCAAGAAGATCAGAGGGGTTGTGGTAACACCTCAGTGAATTTTGGACATTACAGTATGAAGTTTGTAAAGATGTTCAAGAGCTTGGTATTTTAAACTCTGTAAATACACTCTTAGTCTCAATATTGACCACATTTTCACAAGCCTTCAGGCTTTAGAGCATCTGCTGGAAGACTGCAGAGTGTTTGGGGTTGGTTCCCAGTGGTTTACAATGTCCACTGGAAATATTCTCTGTGGAAGAGGCTGGAAGAGCTGCTCTCCTCCAAGAAACTGTGCAAAGCAGCATGGTGCTCGTACTATAAGAAGGGATAATGTTTGTTTCCTTGGAAGGTGAGCTAATGTCATCATCATTCATTTGGGAGAAATGCGGGGAAGTAGCAATAGGCTTTAATTTATAAGTTCTCTGTAGCTTTGACTAAAAACTGTCACAGCTGGGTCTGTGTTTGACTGCATCTGTGTGTGTGCCAGTGCCCATATGATCTCACGTGCAGACACAAACAGTACGGGCATGATGAGGCCTGGCAGTGGTCAGAGTCCTGCATGTTGCTGCCATACACAGAAATAATAATACATACTGTGTTTTATAAACAACAGCAGTGATTTAATGAGCTTTGGCTGCATTTTGGATCGGTACTGTAATGCAGAAAGAGCATTTCTCTCATCTTAAGGAGAAAATAGACAAGTCCTACATGTGATATCTGTATTTTCCCCTGTACACAATAGATGGCACTAGCAGACCACACGATTTGGGTTTATTTCCCACGTTCAGGCAAGCAAGCACAGTAGTTTTGTAGGTAGCTTTAGCTGATTTTAATAGTCATCTGGAGGCCCAGTTAAATGAGTTCTGTACTGTGCCTTTGTGGAAAACAAGTCAGATCTAAGTTTCATTGCCATCCTTTCCTGCCTTCATCTAAGTACGTATGTTTTTGTACTGCAACACGTAGTCTCATAGCAACTTCAATGCTAAATTAATTTGTCGAAGTCAAAGGAGCCACTTGCTGCAGTTATCACTGGCACAAGCTGACATGCAGCTCTCATCACTACACCACTTCTCTTGGGAAGTTTTTCCTACTCTGTTACAAAGAAGGTACATTTTACTCAGTAGCTTCAATAAAATCCTGTCAGTTTGCAGTGGATTTAGAAGACAATATAGACCTTATCTTCATGAGACAACAACATGGAAAGAACAAGATTTTAACATTTCAAAATTGCAGCCAGTCTGCACCCAGAAAAAGCTGACATGCCAGGTTGTAGAAAAAATGCAAAGGTATCTATTTAAATGCTGCATCTATTTAAAAATGCACTTTGTATGTAAAATGTCTTTTTTTCAGTAATTTCCTTGCCTAACAAAACAGTTAGCATTGTGTTCCATGAAGTGCAGCAATAATGCAGGCCTCTGAACATTATTTTACCTGTAATGATACAAGTTCAGCATTTGCAGTCTTAAATAAACTATGCTGAGCAGCAAGGATGTTTCTCCTGAAACTCCCACCAAATGTTGTATGGATTTTTAAAAAATAAATACAGGAAGTGTGCTGACAAAGTATAATTTGTTCCTTATTGATAGACATCTTTAGCATGGTAGAACTTCCTCACTCCCAACACACAATCATAACATTCATTACAGGTACATTTCAAAGAAGGTTTCTCTGATGAACATCTAGACTTTCATCATGAGACCTGCAGGAACATTCTCTGTAGCTCTGCTTTTATTAGAGATATTAGCAGCTGATGGATCTCCATGCAAAGAGGTGTCTTTCCTTCCTCTCATATTGCATCAAGTGGCTGAGACATATTAGATGGTTTGCAGGGAGTATTTTCTTCTGGTTTGAATTATTCAAGAGGATTTTTTGATAGTAAAATAATTTATGGTCTTTTTTTTTTCCTTTAAAAAATTATAAATAGAATTTTGTGCTCTTTTGAACTTTTCAGTGTTTCAGATTACACATAAAATCTTGTCTACTACTTAGAAAGGATTTCAACATAGGTCTTGCTCTTCGGGTAAAAATGTAATGTTCAGAAACTCCTCCTGATGAAAAATCTGTCTTTTCTTATAGAGATCTATTTAGCCTTTGAGGATCAAGTTCAACAGGAGATAAGAACCTTCACTTGAAGGAAAAGTGATCTTCTTGCCTTTAATCAACTAAAATCAGATTCCAAACCTTCTACTGGCTTTAACTGCTAATATTTCTTGCTCTGCTCGGGAAGTGCATATGTTGTTCATAGAGCCTCGGGATGTTTCCTGGATAGATTCTAGTGTCAGCAGAATAATCTCAGGGATGAATTTGGAAAACAAGTTATCTCCCTGTAAGCAGTTTGAGGGAGATAACAAGCTCTAAGACTCTGCTTGCTCTGCCTCTGCTCCTTAAACCCAACTTGTTTTCTTACTGAAGAAACAGAAACTGAGAGTTCAGAGTGAAGTATTTAGACCTGAGGTCTCAGAACCAATACCACAAATACAACGGGATGCAGTTCTGATTAAGCCTGTAGTGATATTTAATTCGAAATTCAGTGCAACTGTGTGTGAAGATGACACTGTGGCGAGATCTGAAACATTCCCAAGTAGCTGTAACAGTCTTAGAAGCAATGAGGAAGCAGGAGCCAAGCTTCAGCAAGCACTTGTTTTCTCAGGAGTGTGGAAGCTTTCCATTGGCTTGGCTTCCTCTGGGTTTTGGGGGCACGGAGATGGCGCCATTTCTTATTTCTCCCTTTGTCCTCTGTCCTTCTGTGTTACCTAATACTCAATTCACACAAATTTTGTGTTGGCAAACAGCTCTCCTAGTATGTTAGTATTAGGATGTGGTTTCTGTGATTCTGTTCCAGAAATCATCTTTCTTCATGACAGTGAACAAATTAGCCTTACTTTCCTCCATTTTGTGGTCTCAATCTGATGTCTGGGGAATTTGAATGTATGCAGGTAGTAAGTCATGGGTGCTCTCTGACCTGACTGCAGACCAAAATCAACTCTCAACGGAGATCCTGCCTACCGCTGGCATGGCTGGTTAGCTTAAAAGTGTTTAAACCAAATATTTGGGGTAATTATAGTATTATAGCAGATTTTAAAGGGTGATTGCCAGTGCTGTCTAAGGGTGAAGCTGACATTTTTTCAGTACCACTCCTTGCCAAACAGCTTTAAAATTTGAACACTATTATTGTATTAGCATAGTTCTTTAGTCTTGAACTGAATTTAAAACATGCTTACTGTTTAGGGCAGGCAATACAAAATCCTGATCGCTACTTTCCTGGAATTTCAACCAAAAGGAATGGTACAACATTATATAATCATGTTTTTTAAAAATCAACTTGCAGTTTTACATGGCATCTTGTGTCTGCTCGTAGCAGCCAGAACTGAGCGTTGCCATTGAAAACAGAGAGTCATGGCAGTATATTCACTCCAAAAATACCTTCTGGTTGCAAAAATATTTAACAATGTTAAGACTAAAGAGGAGTGAGAGGAAACTAAAGAAAGACAGGATTGGAAACTGTTCATTGCACTGTCAGATAAAAATTCACCATGGAAAAACACACAAACAGACAAATAAAAAACAATTTCTGGAGTAAAAATGCAATCCAGCAGACCACTGAGACTTCTTGATTAGGGGTTGAAGGATGAACGGGGGTTGACCCTCAAACCATCCATTTAAATTCAGTGAGCAGAAGGCACTGGGCATCAGGCGTTCAGCTCGGGACTGGGGACAGATAAGTCTCTCATGGATTTCTAGGAAGAGCAGAAACTCCACGCGTACCTCTTTTGGAAAAGAGGTTTTGGAAAAACACAAGTCTCGGAAACCGAAATCCTAGCAATTCCATGGATGGGTTACTGAAACCATCCCATAAATCACAGTAGCAGTTAAACAGCAAGGCAAAACGGGAATTAGTGGTGTCTTTTCTTCAAGGGGAGCTGGAGATGGGTCTCCATCTGGATCACCAGAGTGTGTAACCGTGTTTCAGAACCAGCAGTTCCCGTGTGTTTGGGGAGTTTTGGCAGTTACTCTCGAGGCACACAGACTCAGAAACGGGTCTAAAGATTGGAAGCTGAGAGCACGGATAAGAAAGAGAGGAGTCCCTGTATAAGAAAAGAGGGGAAGGAAAAGGTGGGAGTTTGCCTCAAAGTCTGTGGAAATGAGCATGCCACTTATCACTGGCCTCAGCGGAAATAAAGAAACACAGAAAGACCTCTTTATTACCCTGTAAAGAATTACATTAAACGACATCAAATTACACAGAGGAATCAGGAAGCACTTTTCCTCCATTTTCTGGATACTAAGGAGCAATACTTCAACAGGCTTCTTAGAAGCAAAGTTATTTTGAAACTGCAGTCCCAGGACCTGGAGAAGAGGTTCTTGCTCACAGATTGCAGCAGGAGGAGTTCCCCTTTCTGTGGATTTTCAGTGTAGAATTTGGGATAACAGGAGGTTGTGCTTGCTTGTAAAGGTCCCCACATAGCTTCTGGTGGGAAGACAAAAGATTGTTTGGCAGTCCCACAGGGAACACAGGGGAGTTTTTTGCCAGCAAAATCACAGACTAGAAGAGGAACAGAGTCTCTGTAATGAAACACTGAGGAGTGAACTACACAAGATGGTTGTGGTGATCTGCTTTTCTCCCCAGTGTCACGTAGGAGACTCTGAGAAGGGTGTCACTGTGGGTGCAAGGAGGGTTTGCTTGACTGAGATGGGTTCTCCATTCCTAGCAGCTAAGTGATGGCTGAAATACGTCTCAAAGAAGCATGGGAAGACTGAAACCTAAGTGAGGAGCCCTGTGCTCATCACTGAAATTAAAAAAAAGAGGAAAAAAAAGAAAAACAGTGAAATTGGAAATACAACAGATGCGGAACGGACCAGTACCAGTCTGGGGAGACATAAAGGGAAGAGAACTATACTGATGCAACTGGAAGAGCCTCAAGCTAAATGATCACCCACCAAATAATATGTGATGAAGTCTTAAAACATCTGTTGATGATCAGGAGGACAGAGACTCCAGCAGAAAAGCGCAAAGATGGCTTTTCTTACCAGTGTTTATACTGGCCTGCATTAGGAACAATCAAATGTGCAGTGATACTTCATCCAACCAAGCCTATGGAATTAGTGCTCATCTACTAAACACTCCACACAGGAGACAGCTCTGTTGGTCCACTGCTAAACCACTGTTTAATAGAAAATACTGCTAATATGAGTCCATTCCTTAGCATATGTTTGTTTCTGGCCTTACAATTTCTTCCTCGGTTGCTGTGAATTTTCAGTATCATTTTCTTTACACAAGAGAACACATTATTCAGAAAGTGCCAAACAACATCTTTATAATTATTATGAAATCTCCTATAGAGCGTTTCCTGTTAATTTTCATAGTGTTTTGAAGAAAATTCTTTTGAAGGCTTTTATAGGCTCTTGTCCAACATATCTGGGGAGTCTGGTTTTCAACATCTAGTTTTACTCTTTAACGTTTATTTATGGCCACTTCAGTGCCTTTAACTTCCTAGGACTGTAAAATATTTTTTTAACCACCTTACTGATCTTAGATTTGCACAAATTTGGACAAAGGCCAGCTGATTCACTAGTAATTAAGGTATAATCACAAAACTTGTTCCTAAAACAACTTCATTTACTGCTGGTGTTCTGCTTTGCAATGCTGTGTGTGAGGAGGCACACACAGCTGGCTTTGTTTGGGCTGCCTACAGCTACACCAGATACGCTTTGTGCAGGGTACAGGCAGGAAGCTATAGAGGCTGAAGTTCACAGCAGATATTGCAAACAGGACATGAATTCCAGTGCAAGTTCCTTTCAGAAACCTAGTCATTTTTGTCACCTTTTTCCTCGCTATTTTTTAAATTTTGTTTTTATACCTGCTTATTTTTAAAGAATTCCAGTTGGTGTCATCTTTTTCTCCACCTACTTAACTACAAGTCCTTATCAGGGCTGCAGTGTAAGGTCTAGAACAAACTGGAATGATTTAGGCTTCTGGTTCTTCCTGGCTGCTTATAAAAACCAAAGTAGCTGGCGACTTCTGGTATCTGTACTTACAGTGATGGGAGCAACTGTTTTTGTAATGAATCCTCTTAAATTTGAAATACATATCCAGTCACACTCTGAAGTGTCCATTCCGTTGAGAACACGTCATGTTTGCTGCTGCTTTTGATTCTACATATTGTTCATGGTAATTATTCTGCTGGTGCAGTAAAAACTGGTTCTCTGCCCCCTAACTCTGCCCATAACACACTTCTTTGTACACAGCTCATTGTTTCTTTACATCTACTTCTACACAGGGACAGTGCTGTTTCAAATAGGGCAGGAATGGCTAAGCCCATCATCCTACTGCCCAGGTCCCCTCAAGACAGTGGGTCTTTCTGCAGATCATATTGCAGCTGACATCTGGCATCCCACACAGAGAGAGAGGATTCTTTGGGTGAAATGTTCAGTAAATTACAGTAAATTTACTGTAAATACTTAAAGGTAGCTAGAAATTGGAAGTATATGAGGGATCTCCTGCTAAACAGGGCATTTGTCTGTAGGATATTCCAAAAGAAGGCCCTAGGAAGGAAAATTATGAAGTGAGAAATTATTTGTGTTAAGGCTGAATTGTTCAAAAAACAAGTATTGTTATTAGTTCTGAATTAGCTCCTCTGATGTTACATCAAGCATTAGTCTTCTTTTAGCAAAAAAACTGAGGTTGTTTCTTAACTTTCTGGAACAAGCCATGAATTCCTGAATTCCATTGTTTTTCAGAGGCTGTGGTTTGATTGCCAGAACCAAAATTAATCTGATTCTTGAGCTGGCATATACCCTTAAAGCATTCCTAGATCAGGGTTCTGAAAAGAGAGGCTTTGGTTTCAAAACCTCTTCCACATTAATGGGTTCCTTATGAGTGATAATGGTGCAATTATGAGAGACGGAGAACCAGACTGAGCAGTTGCCCTTTTCATGCTCATTGGAGGGGAAGGAGTAGACATTGGGGGTGCTCAAATTTGGCCTAAGGAGGAAAACAAAATCTTCTAACCATGCTACATGGCATCTGCCATGTTAAGAAGGCTCTTTACAAGACGACACATTCAACATCGAAATCCTGTGGAATCTTTCCATGCTGCTTGAATTTAAACCACATTCTGTTCCTGTCATGCTTATCTGCTCAATGCCTTCGAGGGACATCTGCAGAAAAACCCTACTGCTTACTATTTTTGGTTGACAGCAACTTGTGAGGCAGGTAATCAGGGGTTACCAACACTACTCCTATCTACTGACTACTGGAGTACTCAGTGCACAATTGTTGCTGGTGGGGCTGGGCTGTGTAATTTCTGTTTTCTGTTCATCATCGCCTGTCAAGCAGTTGAATACAATAATGAAAATTTGGCTCCAGTTGCACAAATACATGTGGGCTTATCATTGCCCCTACATGTGTTTGAACGACTGGCCATGAGTTCTGTGCACTGCTGTGAAACACAAATAAATTCTCCTGGAAAGAATGAACAACCTGTACTATACAATGACATAATAGCAAGGGTATCACAGAGATCAGCTTGGTTGGCACCATGTCCCTGGGCAATTCACCCTGACACACTGGGTTAATTAGCAGATTACAACTGGCACTTCATTTATCATTGTTTTCAATCTCTTATCCAGAAATGGTGCTCCATGTACAGCAAGACCAATAATAAGTATTCACGTGCGAGAAGACCCAGAGCCAAAGCTAAAATAAGTTTTGTGCTAATTTACACTCTGCCAAAAGCTACAGGCTTCCCTAAAGAGCTTGCTGATACCTTCATGGCAACAGTGTTGAAGTGCCCAGAAGAGCTGGCAGGCTGAGGGCTTAGCATCTATAAGGCTGCAGATGTAGAAGTCTGGGACAGCTCTCTTTGACAGTCCAGCCTGTGTACATGACTCCTTATTTGACCTGGCTCTTGGAGCAGTGTCAAAAAACATATTTTACCTCATAGGAACCTATCAGAGCTATCTAAGTATGTGCTGGACCATGTACCCAGATTCAACAGTAAGGACTCCTGGATGGAAAATTTCAAAAGCATCCCTTATAGTGATTGATACTGCTCCATCAGATGTTATCTCATTAGTAGAATCTTGTCTTGGTTTCATGAAATAAAATCTCCAAATGGTTGTTTTCTCCCCTTTCTTTTTTTTTTTAATATCAGTCTTGTGCTTAAAATTATACTGGATGGGGACAGAAAACTAGAGAACAGATAGCCAAAATCCAGTGTGCATCAGCTTTGATGGCAAAACCGAACTCCACAGACTTACACTGCGATTATATAAGATTGGGAACATTCTTTCATGCGCCTGGATGAAAATTGCTAATTCCTGTCTTCTGAAGCTCTTTGGGGCAGCAAGGCTTCAACAGTCTTGTGGCAAAAGCCCTGGAAGGCTGCTAAGCAGATGGGCTTCAAAGCTCTTGCCTTGTTTTAGGGGGGCATCCTGAAGAGTAGAGCTGCCTCTCTCCCTCACCCAGCACTTAAGCTCCCTTGCAGTCTCAGAACAGTCATGAGGCACAGGTATTCCCTGTGAACAGAGTAACTAACGCCCTCATTCGGAAAACATCTTGCAGTCTTGTTGCACAATGGTGGAAGTAGCAGTGAAAAAATTCTCTCTGGTTGTTATGTTACATGTAATCCAATGCCATTCAGTGCCAAACCTTCTGTTCTTGTCACAAAGAAGCAAAAAAAATGTAGGTGACAAACTTTTCCTATGAAAATCTGCACCGTCAGCCACCAGCATTTAATTACCCTAGAATAGAAAAGTACTGCATAAGACTTACTAATAAAGCCAAGGAAAGTCTTCCCAGAGAATGAGGGAGTTTTTTTGGGGTGATAACAGAAGACTACACCTCACGAGACAAAAGAGGAAAGATGTCCTTACAGGAATCACTTTGGGCTTTTGAGGAACAAATGGCATCAATCTGGGCAGAAAAGTCCATTAATTCTAGTGAATACACCTAAACCCAAGAACTTTTCTGGAGACAGGCCAACCAAATGAAGAAAATCGAACTATAAACTCTGTGAACTTTGTATGATGCTGAGATTTGTTTATTTATAACAAAATGGAGAAAAAAGAGGCAGGAGCACCTATCTTGTACTATGAACTTCAAAGTGCAAAATAAATATAAAGCTAAGAAGCAGTCAGGCTCAGGAATCCAAAACAAAGTTTGTTCAAAACGTGAGCAGACGCACAGCTGTCACAATGCTGACTTGGCATTCTTCAGGTTTCAAAGGAAAGTCAAGCCCATCAATATTTCCATATCCAAGTAAATCCATACCTAGTCTTAGCTGCAGACACTGCTCTCATTCACCAGAGAAAAACACAGAATGTCAGTTGTCCTCAGAGCTAAAAAAACCCCAACAAAACCAAATCAAACCTAACAATATGTGAATAATTGCACAGTGATATCATATTTCTGCCTGTTATATAGAAAGCAAATTGGGCTTAAAAGTTGTCATAATTTCAGTTATGATCTGGAAAAGTGATTGCCAAGGAGAGTTTGTGAACCACTAGTCATCCACAGCAATCCTCAGAACCACTGATGGTCCGGGCTCCTGACAGACAAAATCTGCAGGTTGGCAATAATTCATTGCTTTAACTTTTTAAATTATTACTGACTTGGAATACTTTTTCTCTCAATTCTTCTTCATAAGAGCAATTTTTTTTCTGCTGTCAGTTAAGTATTTCACTGAGTTTGAGCCACAGAATGCAGTTTAGGAAGCACGTTTTTTTTCGTCCTTACTATGTAATTTACTATTGCAAATTGCCTGCAGGAAACTTTGAAATAAGTCTGGTTTTTCATGGACGACTAATGCTTTACCTGGAGAAAACAGGCTTTATTTTGCACCGTGTACGTAATTTCTTTCAAAAAACTGGTGAAAGTCCACACGGTGTATTTCCAAAATATTAATATGCTGACAGATCAGTAAATACAGAAGCTGAGGGATGAGAATTTGAGTGATTCACTCCATTTAACTGGACAGAGAATTTGCTCCCCCAATCCTTGCCTCTTTGAAGTTAAGAGGTCAGTGGGGTTATTTTCCACAGGCTTGCTGACACATGAAGGAGGACAGGTGTTTCGACATCTGGCCAGACTAACAGTGGCAGGAAGGATGGAACCACGCTACATTGACTTTATCTTAGTTCACCAAAACAAGGTTCCAGCTGCGGTTTTGAAGAAGCAGAAAACTTGGACAGCCATTGGCAGCAGCAGCTAATGAGAAGCAGAGCAGAGGGCAGCCCACTGTGAGATGGATGGATGGATGGATGGATGGATGGACGGACGGACAGACGGACGGATGGATGGACGGACAGACGGACAGACGGATGGATGGATGGATGGATGGATGGATGGATGGATGGATGGATGGATGGACGGACGGATATGTGGGGCTGTCTCCAGTGGGCTCTCATAAAACTGTGGCTGGGATGGACATCTGTGGGCTTCCACCTGTCAGAAAGGTTCGTGCCACTTGTGAAAGCTGAGCACAGGAAGGACAAAATCCCAAAGAGGAGTCACTCTTGGGCACCATCCTCACTTCAGTCCATCACTCTGGCAGTCTTGGCACGGGAGGCTATTGTAGTGCAAGACTTGGCATTAATTCTCCTCTAAGATCCCATTCTTGTTCCTTGTTGCTGTTTCCAGTGTCTTCCTGACAACACTTAGCTCGGTTAAGCAGCACAATTGCTCTATAAATCTCAGGTACAGCTCTGTTGTCTGCAAGTTGGACCAAATGGCAGCTCAAAATCTGGCAACTCCCTGCAGCCTGCCTGGAGGAGGACTCCAACTTCTCCTGCCTTTGGTGGATTAAAATCAGTGGGAGGTAATTATTGTTATTTTTAGCAGAAAGCTAAAGTACAGGAACCATAAACTGGCTGGAAAAGTCTGAAATGTGGAAAATCTGAAATTGTACAAAGGCTTGTTTCCAGTCCTCAGTTATTATCATAAAGCAGAAAAATCTGATTCTCTATCACTAAAGTTTTTTTACTGACTCGTCTGCCACATTTTTGCTGGCACCTCTCAGCACGCGTGTCCTTGATCCAGGGTTTGTATCTCTGATTCAAACAGTAACAAAGGAATGCAAGTATTTCAAATTTGAATTAGTTTGTATTGAAAGTGAATTTTTGAGTACTTTTGGACAGATTGCCTTTTAAAAGTAACATAGAAGCAATAAAAAATAATACATCTGCCCCCCCACCCCCACCCCCCCTTTAAATTCAGTTTTCTGCACTGAGGTGGTTGTGTGCCTTCCATCCCACTCCCCCAGTCACCCTGTGAATTTACTCTAGTATTTGTAGCACCACTTTGAGAGTAAGTTCCTTATGATTTTGCTTTGTGGAAAACTACACGCCAGCTTTAAAGCTTCTACAGTAAGTTTTTATTTATGAGTCATTTGTACCAAAACCAGACACTTTTGGAACTGAATGCTGCCCAGTTAGGACATCTAAGGAAAACAAAAATGAAAATTTAATATTAAATTTTTTTAAAGCTCCTTAAAATGATCTGATGGCAGGAAAGCCCCTGCCTCACATGATATCTAGAATTTCGTATTTTGTCATATACTCACCTAACTATATTGAAACAACCAGACATGCTAATTTCTATTTAGGCAGCATGTCTGCACTTTTGCAACAACTTAGGCATTGTTATACTTGTTATTTTAAAACAGGTGATACCAAGGAAATTTTTGGAGCAGTCACCCTTTGGCCACACATCCACATGTGCTGGTGCAGGACAAAGGTTTGCTCAGCTGGTGCTCACACTTTCTGCTCTACCCTTACCTGCTGGGGACCTCAAGGAACTTTTATCATGCTGGTGCGGGTTTCTCCCTCTCTTTCAGTCTTGCCATGATGCGTATATGATCCGAGCAAGTGATGGAAAGAATGAAAAGTTCCTACCTGCAACACACACAGTTCCACTTCTTCCTTGAGACTTTCTCTCCCATGTGGCAAATCATCTTCTACGTAGACGAGAACAGGAATGAACACAATAATCAGGAGAACTTTGTCAATCAGAAATGTCTTTCAATGTGCAGTCCGATCCATCCTTCTGCAAGTACAAGCCTTTTTTTACTGCAAGGATGCTGGGGAAGTTAATAAGCAGATGTTGCAAATCTTAGACTGATGGTGTTAATAAAGACCAGAAAGACTCACAGCTTTTAAAACAGGGAAAAAGCACATAACATGAATCACACAACACTTCCATCTCTGGCAGTGTCCAAGGCCAGGTTGGATGGGGCTCTCAGCAACCTGGTCTAGTGAAAGGTATCCCTGCCCATGGCAGGGGCAGTGGAACTAGGTGATCTTAAAAGTTCCTTGCAACCCAAACCATGCCATGATTTTATCACTTGATGATATTTCCTATTTGCATGTTTTAAATATGAGACAAAGTATGGGCTCCCTTGATCATTCAGTTCCTCTTTGGTAATAAAATGCTTCTGGATTAAGTGTGAATTAATCTAAAAAGCTATATATGTAGAACAAATATGAGTCTCTCTACTCCTGTTTTTGAATTTAAGACAGGATTGGGATGAAAAAGAAAGCCAAAACAGCTCACAGTACAGCATAAAGAGAATAAAATACATCATATCTTCATTAAAACAATATTAGCAGCTTTACACAAATATTTCTGACCATTAAGATTTGTAAGATTCTGAAGGGAATGTGTCAAAAAAAAATTGTTTTAAGGTTTCATACAAATCAATTAAATCTCCTTCCAAGTAGCTTTAAGTCTTTCAAAACCAGAAAACTGGTTAAAAAGTGTTTTTTCCAGAGCTTTCCATTAAATCTTTGAAACTCACTGAACACAAAATAGCTGCACAAACATAGATGAACATCTTTGCAGTTGTGGAATTCAAGCTACTGCCCCTGTAGTGGTCAGACAAATGATGCAGAGTCATGCTGACAGTTGTTTTGGTAGATCTCTTGTTTGTTTGTGTGCTTTGTTATAAGGGAAACACTAACTTTTCATATCTCCATGGTTCCACCCTAACCAATTAGAGACAACTTGCTACCATATGGGGCACATGTCACCACTTCTGTGTTTAATTATTTGCTACTATCTTTTTTCCTCATCAGGAATCCAAGTTACTAACCATGTCAGATGGAAAAATACAAGTTTACCGACGGCTGCAACTGAGTTTTGCCTCTGAGGAAATGCAGTTCAAACACGTTGCCTCAAGTGCCTGCCTATATATTTGGAGATGGCCAAGATACACAATTTATACCATTCAGGCACTCTCCAGACATTTGAAGTGGAATAGAATTTTCTTTAATCCTAAACTTGCCCATTTTTCCACTTTACCAGCCAAAAGAATGTGTTTAGAGGATGCGTTGTAGGTGCCTGTGGTAACTGGGTATATTTATCAGGGCATCAGTTGTTGCACCTTTTTACTGCTCTGTCAGAAAAATATTTCCTTTTATTACAATTGGAGTTTTCAGTTTTCTGTCAAGAAACCCCTCCAATATTCAGACAGCCTTTCGGGGTGTACTACTAGTGCCAGAAAATAAAGTTTTACCAGACCTCTTCCCAACATCTAGTTTATACGCATCACTGCCTATTTTTTATTAGGTGTTATTTGGTATCTTTTCCACACTGTCCCTCCTCACACAAGAAGAATGAGTCAACTCTTTTCTCTCAGCCTGTGCTGCATATACGTATTACAATTTTAAGCCAAAACCGTCCTTTGAGACCATTATGCGTTTTTTTCCCCTAAACATGCAAGCTGTAAATTTTCAGTTTTAAAGCTACCTGTGCAACAGTATAACCTGAGATTCCTCTGCAAGTGCAGTGCCATTCATGTTTTAATTTTGCAGTTATGCTCTGTATTCCCATAGGGAACCTCCCATTTCATGTTTGTTCCTGGGTGGTGGTGCAGAGGCAGCCATTACTTCCACGATTCCTGTACATGGTGTTCCGATGCTTTTAAGATGAGGGGAGCTCAGCAGAAAATGTTGTAGCAGAAATGGACAGGGAAATCCCTGCTGTGGGCTGCTGCACAGCTCCTGTGTCCCTCTCACTCCTGCTGCCGTGGTGCCAGGCTGGGACCTACCAGGGGCACCGTCCTCACCCTGCACAAGGGGAAAAATGGGGCTTACAAAGGTTTTACTGAATGTTGTATAGTTGTGGTGGGGCTGGACCTCACTGGGAGGAGAGAGACAAGTGAGGAGGCCAATCACCAGTCTTGAAATTCTTTAAGAAAACCCTCAGGTCTGATTTTCTAGCTTGGCTTCCTCCACACTACAAACACGCTTGGTGATCCCTGCAACGTGCAATGACTAGGCATTCTCTGGACTGGAATGTGAATTACAAAGCCAACTTGACTTCAAACCTGCCTCGCCACTATGGATTTCCTGTGATCTGGACTTGTGGTCCAACTTGGCTCCAGTGTCTGGACCCTGCCTGCTCTCCTCCATGGTCTGCGGGACTGTGCCAGTGCTGACCAGCTCTGCTCCTGCCTTGCCACCAGCCCCAGTTCCTGTCTTGCCCTCCCTCAGGGGAAGGGAACCTGCCCTTGCTGCTCCCTGGCAAAGGCTTTCCCTCTGATCTAAATGCGAGAACACTGAAACTTTTAAAAATTACTATTTTTTTAAAAATACAGAAAAAACCCTGAATTTTTTCCCCTAACTTTCCCAAGAAAGAATTTTGAATCGGAAGTTTCAGAAACAAACCATCTCAAGCAGGGCACCTGGTCTGGAATATCTCATTCTAATGGTTGGAAACATGGCAGGTCTAAAAATCTGCTCTAAGTGAGTCTGAAATTTTTATAAATACTTTTCTGGAATTTTGCAGGAAATGGATGCAGGGGATGAGGAGAAGCATAGAAAGAGGGCACTAGGCAAGTCAGTGAGGCATCAAGAAGGAGCTGGAGGAAGCAAAAGGACCAGGTCAGTCTTTCCTCTCCAGGAGCTCCAGTCCTTCCTGTGAAAGCAAAATGAACTGAAAATTGACTCAAGCTGCTGCAACCAGCACAGGTTCACCTCCACAGGGTAAGAGCTGGCAGGAATTTCAAGAGGCATCTTGACCAGTCGCACTCAGAGCTGACATACTTGTGGGAAGTATGGATGAATGCTCTGGTTTAGAGAGCTAAATATTATTCCTGCTATTGCCATGGGACTGTTTATGCAAATTAATGCCATGCAGAAAGGGTTTAGAAGGAATGAAAACATGACAGCCTGTAAGACAAAACACTAGGCGTAGTAGAAGTGAAAGAGACTCTTAAGTCAGATCCCTGAACTTCAGCCTTTGTTTAATCTCAATGACTCATTTAACTATGGGGGAAAGACAGCCTTTGCTCATGATGTATTCTTCGTCTTTCACTGAGAAAGCTTCTACATACAATACACAAAAATCATAGAGAAACACTGAGAAATAGTAGCACTGGTATTTCTCACATTTGCAGTCAACTATAAATTCAGTTGGTAAGTATGTCATCTTGGGAATAAAATGGAGCTGACAGTGGTTAAAGCATCTGTAACTTCCCCCTCCCCACAGAGCAGAGAACCAAGAATGGGAGATGTCCCTCCTTGAAAATCAGACATTTTCAAAAATGCTTACTTTACTGTGTCCTGTTCAGCAAATATTTTTGTGATATTTGTTGTTGTTTTGATTTTTTTTCCACCGTTTCTTCCTTCCTTCTTTCACATGCAGCACAGACCATTTACTAAGAGAATTACAGGTGGCTTCTTGATAATAACGATGCAGGAGAAGAGGAAAGGGACAGCAGCCCAAGGATGCTGTCTATTTACAAATCCTAATGAAGAGGCTTCTGATCCCTCTCATGCAACTTTACAAAGCTGTGTTGTCTTGAAAACAACAACCAAACCACGAAATAATTCTGCTACTACTTTCCCAACATTACCATGAAATAACTCAGATATTGAACACCCTAGTGCTTTGGGTCTTCTTTTTCTTTTAACTTGTGTTTTGTTAAAGAACAATTTTTGTAAGGCTGACCTAACTATGATTTCTTCTGGGACTCTTGCATGGAAGTGCTAGGAGGAGAAAAGCTTTTATGTGGCTTTGCCTGCCCCATTTCTTCTTTCTTGATCTAGAACCATCTGATTTTGGCTTGTGCCTAAAGGCAAATAGACCAAAGCTGTAACTGCAGTGTGATGATGCCAGTGATTTTACAGAAGGTTTCATCACAATGTACCCCCTTCTTCCCAAATCTTGAGTAAAAAACCACCATAAACCAAAGGAAAAACCACTTCAGAGCAAGGTGAGGAGAAGCCAGAAAATGGTTTGTGATGGCAGGAAATACGGAGAATAGTAATGTGTATTGCCATCACTCCCTGACTTAATGAACTTCAACTGAGTATTATTAAAGGCTCTTGGGACAGCAGCAAGAGATTTTCTGATCTCTGAAAACACCAAAGAAGTTTACTGGGGGTGGTTTCCATCAAATTACCACCTGCTATAGTTAAAAACCAAACCTGCCATAATCTATTTTGTTAATTCTTTGTTCTTAAAGAAAAAGAGTAGTCCTTGTAGACAAAAACCTCATGTAGGTCACTAAGGTTGCAAAAAATACTGTGTAAATGCTGTCATAAAACCAAACAAAGCAAAATTATTCTGCCCTGAATAGCATGTGGTTACTATTTGTTTACAATTTAGTCCAGCTATCAAAACAGGCTAAACATTTTGCTAAACAGTTCACAGTCATTTTACAAAGAGCACAGATTAGGGGAGGTGTATGGAGGATTTGTTCTCCTGGTGTCAGCAGTGCTGCTGAAGCTCTGCTCCCTGAGCCTGGGCGTCAGGTAAGGTGCACAGGCTAATTGTTTGTGCTGCTCACTGCGCTGTCCACCGAGGAGCTGAACCATTGCAGCCACCCTAACATCTCAAAAGAAAAGAAAGAAGTGCAGTGAAAGAAAGGATTTAGAAAGAGGAGTGGGGTCCGGAGTTGACAACACATCCTTTTCTTAGAACACAAATGACTTAAGACCAGCAATTGTAATTTGTCTGGAGGATAAACAGGGAAATGTTTTGCATGAAGAAGCTGTTGGAAGTGAAGTACAGAAGGGGAATGTCTGGTTGCCTGTGGAGGCTGAAGGGAGGCCTGCTTCAAAGCCAAGTTTCAAATATCATCTGTTTTCACTATAACACTATGTAACAAAACAAGCCTCAGTAAAATTTTCATATAAGTGGGGGAGAATTTAATTGTTTTGCTTTTTTTCACTGTCATTTCTTCTCTGATTCAGAAAGATGTTTGAAGGAATTTTGTTTGCTTGGATCTTGAACATAAATAAAGAATGTGCACTGCTCAGGAACAGATGAAGTGTTACAAATTGGAACGGAAAATATAAACATGTTGGGAAGTTAGGAGTGTGCATGTGAGAATGTGTATGAGTGGATGCTTTTTTTTTTGGTGACGTGAAAGAGCTCACATAATAAAAACTTTCAAAATCTAAGGATAAAGACTCTGTCCGTAATGAAGTTAAGCATCAATGAATGTTTTTTCTCCCCAGTTCACTGTGTTTTCGTATGTAAGCTTGAGAAAAAAGATCAAGCAAAACTCTTAAGTGAACACTGGCACTAAAGTGAATTTGCTATGCAAACCTAAAATCAGAAATGCTGTCTATCCTCTAGCTAAGCTGAGGTGCATGTGTTATCGGAAAAAGGACATGAAATGCCCTGTGTGCACCATGTGACAACTGCTTGCAACTGACAGACACAAAACCTGGAACAGATGAGCAAATGACTCCTGATCACAAGCTTCTCTTGTATGACAGGGCATTCCTCTTGGCAGGTGATTCCTGTGTGATAAGGAGTCTCCCACAACAAGGATACATACTGGAAAATGGCCAAAGTATGGCATCCAAAATTGCATGGCTGCTAGCTCAGTTGATTGTGTGACATTACTTGTGGCTCTAGCTTGACTGTGTGCTCAGAGTGTGAATGAAATGGTAGGTGAGCTGCCCAACAGAGACATACTAAAAGCTAACACACACACACAGAAACCATAACCTCTTTTCAAAAAGGAAGCCCTTTCAGGGGAAGGTGGGGCTCACGGCTCCTGAAATAAAGTTTTTGGGTCAGCAGGGCCCCATTGTGTGTCATCTGGCAAACCCTGCTCCTGACAGCGTGTCCATTACTTATCACACTGTCCTAGCAAAGGCATCTGACAAAAGAATCCAGTGTCAAATACTCGGGCAAGATTGAGCAATTCAGCCCCCGGGAGAGGTGAGATTAGCAACACAGGGAGCAGCAGCCAGCTGGGGCCTGACTATGGGTAGCTGTGTTTGGTGCTGCTGGTGGCTGAGGCTCATTGCAACGCCGGGACATCCTGTGGAGAGTAACACCATGTAATGGAGTGAAGGGATGGATGCCCAGGAGGGACAGGTCCTGGAAAAAACAGCTAGTGCAGGGTGTGCTGATATGTATGACAATATAGACACAATAACTGAAATGGAAAAAAACATCCCTAACAGCAGAAAGACAAGTTCAGTTATGCAACACACTCTGTTTATATGGCAAAAGGAAAGTTTGTACTCCCACCTGATTTCCTGAGGATTGCCTTACACAACACCAGCACAGCATGGTCCACTTGTGAGCACAATATAAATAATTCCCAAAGAGAGCTGTCCTATTGTTCCTGTCCTCTCTGCCAAGGCTTCAGTCACCACAAAAGCATGGCATCTCTCTTGATCCAAGCTGGTCACATTTTGAAATGTTTTCCAGTAACTGTATACTTAGAGCAAGAAGTTCAGGGAAATGAACAGAATTTGATTTCCTAGGGAGCTCGAGCATGTGCCTGACTAGCTTTGGTTTCTAAGATGTAAGTTCATGTGGGTACTTCCTGCAGCAGGGCTACAGACCACACAGTCTTATGCTCATAAAAAGTTACAGGAGACCCTAGAAAAGGGAAGTCCTGTTTACTGCACCTCAGGTTCTGACTGCTGGTCAGACCAGTTGCCACTGGTTATAACCTCACTGGCAATGAATCAGTGTTGTGGTGTTCTGCTGATCGACACACGGCTTGAATAAAGAAAATACAGCTGAGCATCCTATGAGTTAGGGCTGTAACCTGAGAGGGTTAAAGTTTTCTGTTGAGAGGGCCTAACCTTAGGGGAAAAGCATGAATGGGTGCTGGGTAACACCTCTTTGTGGCATGGACCACTCGGGGTATAAGAAGGCTTCAGCTGGGGATGCTTCAGCTCAAATGCTGTTACACCGTCTCTCCTTTTTACTTGGTTATTTATTTTTATCAAATCCGTAAGAACCTCACTCTTTGGGATGCCTTCTTCTCCCTACTCAAATGTGACTGAAACTAGCCAACAGGTTCTAAAAGCCGAGGGAAACTAAGGACAGACAAGTGTATAAAGTGATGGTTTTTCCATGGTAAATCAGGCTAAAACACTTCTCACAATTAAAATATGCAGAAAGCATCACAGAGTTAGCCTGTAAAATGCAAGGGCTCAAAAGGGAACTTGGTTTCAAATACGGTAATAGGCCAGCTCAACAATGAAGAGCAAGGATGCCAGGAGGCTGAAAGAACAGCAACAAAGCCTCACGTTTACGACAGAAGAGGAGGCAAATACAAAAGCCAAGTAAGGGGCAAGGAGAAGTTACAGTAGCAAAAATACTACTAATAAACTCCCACTCATGATATTTGAACTGAATTCAGCTGTTTTGAAATTATCTTCTCGACATACGCTTTTGTGCAGGCAGGCAAGCTTTTGACATCAGCTCTCTAAACCACAACAAACACATGATAAAGCATTATGACCTATTTTTCACCTAATCCATTTTTACAAAAATACTGGCTGTCCCCTGAGGGAAAAACAAATGACGAAACAGCTGAGAAAAAGACAAATCATTTTCTCTGTTAATTTCCCTTCCTACCTATGATCTACTTTAAAAGTAGGTGAACTGGATCCAGAAGACCAAAGGATCATCTCAGCACACAGAAGTGTTCTTTTTCAAAGAGTTGCTGGGAAGTAGTAAAGAGAAATCAATACCAAAAGATGTTCATTGCGAACAGTTTGGCTCTCACTGGGGAAGGATTCCCCATGTCCTGGAAAAGCAGTGCAGACTGTGCTATAGGAAATCACAGTTGCATAGGATTATGCAATCTGCTCGGAGCATGGAGTCAACTGAATGCTAGAGATCGTTTGTTTGAAAGGAAAAAGGATAATCACAGTTCTTAGGAGAGCTATTATTTAAAATGGGCCTCGGAAGTTTATTTCCGCTGTCCAACTCTTCACAGCAGGTTGGCTCATGTGTACTTCTCACCACTCCAAGTGACTTAAAGGATAAGGTTTATCAAACAGTTGATGGTAATCACCTATAAAAAGAACTGCTCACATAAATGCAGAAAATTACTCTCAGATCCCTTCGTTCTGCCCTGTATTTTCAGCACTCAGACACATGCTCTTTCCAGTAAAAGACTGGCCTAGCATTCACTTTACTACAGCTTCTGATTCTACAGACCAGGGCAGAGGGCCATAATGAAGCCCAGGAAGAATATACAAGAGCTTGAGAGGAAAAGAGTGAATTATTGAAATAAGAGAATACTATTATTTACCATTTCATTCCTTCAGGAAGAGGGCACCAGTTTTCAAGTCTGAAGCAAAGAAAACCAACCGTCTGCAAAGTGAATGTTTATTCAGAATTTTCCTTTCCACCCATTAATCTGAAAATGGGAAATACACTGAATGAGAAAATAATCCATTAGTTTAAGGTCAAGACACAGCCCTAACTTCTTTTTTTTAAAAAGAAGCAAATAAAACGGAGTGCTTTGCGCTACATCTGTCCTTGCCCAATGACGTGCATTTTAATTTATGGCCATTCAGACTTGTTTCTTCAGAATGTGACACATCCTATGCTAAGCTTGTTTCTCTCACTCATTTTTTTGTATGGCATGAGCAATATTATTTCAATTTTCTGCTTAATTATCCTCATAATGAACAAGCCCATGGAACTCCCTTAAAACAGTACTGTATTAGCAAAGTTAGTGAGTCAAACACAAAGCAGGAATATCCACAGCTTCCTGAATTAATGAAAATATTTTTGGAAGCACTACCAAACTTGTAATTTAGTACTGAACATCAATCTCTGCTTGCGGCTGGAGTAAAGTCTTGGTGGCAGGAAAAGGGACTGCAGGAACACTGTGGTGCTCCTCACATCTTCCCTCAAGGCACTCAGTACTGACTTTTAGCAGAGACAGAACTGCACAATTAATCAAGCCATGGGCCCCAACTAACGTGGCGGTTCCTGTTTTGCTTGCAAAGGGCCCTGAATGGAGACACCACCACATGAAGCATCAGGAGAGTAACACTTTGGACACCAGTGCAGGCATTTCAGACAACAGGATGCCAAATTTTCTGAAGAATAAGAAAATACATGTCCCGTTCTGGACACAAATTCATTGTAAGACTGTTACCTCGGATCAGCTTTTCAGAGGGAAAGTGGGATCTCCAGAAAGATTAAGGCCGTGATGAACTTAAGTTTCTTGCTACGTAACACTACGGAAACTAAAACTGACCTGATCACACACAGCTCAAAGTGCTGATCTTAATGATATTCTCTTTTTCCAAGTACAGGCTATAGTTTGCTATTTTTTTTTTTTCAGAGAATGTCAAACTATACACTTACTCACTGGTGTAAATAACACACACTGGAAAGAAAAACAAGAGAGAGGAAGAGACTCAGCTTGGAAAAAGAACCATCAATTTTCTTTTCAAATGTAGCTGAACAGAAGACTCGAGAGGGAACAGATTAATGATTACAAGTGCTAAAACAGGACTTCAATACAAAGTTATCATCATGTCCAGATGTTGCTTCTACCTTTGACAGTTTTTTGAGGTTTTGCTTACGAAAACACAGGTATATACATCTAGTCTAAGGGCATCTACATGCATTTAAAATGCCTGTAACACCGTTAAGAAACTGACCTTCATGCATTCTGCAGTCCCATTCACCTGCAAAATGAGGGATATGGTGATGGGATTTAAAAAGTTTGTTTAAACAAAGAATATACAGTTTACTAGTAGCACATAATTAGTATTAACAGATGCATTCAGTAGTCATTCCAGCAACACTCTGCAGTAGTTTTCATGCCCACAAGTTGTAATACTGCCCCAGAGGATGAGTTTAAATCCGTACACAATTTGGGTTTATTAGATGTGTATTACTGACACTTCTTAATGTATACTGTATCTTCCGCAAGTTCTTCACTGTTGGAAGCTTTTAAAAATAAAAGCCTCTTAAATATGGACATTTTCCCTTCAAAGTATTACATGTATCTGATTACTGTGCTGCCAAGCTGAAATACTCCATCTTCTATTCCAAAACAGATGGCCAATAATGAGCACCTTGGAATATTCTCTGCTTATAGTATTTAGCTTGCGGTTAAGGACTTTCCAGCTGTCTGGGTTAGCACATCTCTAGAAAACTGCTGCAGATCAAGGAGCACCAGCACAGCTGACATAATTCAGTCTCAAACCAACCTTCCTACACTTAACAGCAAATTGTGTCAGTGTGTGTCCTAAACTGAAACACCTCAGATTGAATTTGGCTACAACTTAAAAGTAAAGGGATGTGTTTAGGAGCAGAAGAGCCTACAGTGGTCAGAGGTTCCAAAGGTAGCGGAAGTACTGTGGCTGCTGAGACACAACGTAAAAAGGGATGGTTTTATCTTTCTGTCCCCCTAGTTCCTCACAATTCAGACATTTGGATTTTTTCTGGGCAGTGTCACCACTCAGCTGGGAGAGGAGACAGAGTGGCAAGATTTTTCTTAATAGTTCTACAAGTCTACCAAGGTTGCATTATTCCAAAGTAAACTCCTCCCCTGAAAAAAAACTACAAGTCTTTAAGCAGTTAAATTCACAATTCCTGTTAATGAAACCGTGACATATATAATTACTTATGTGACATATATAATTATTATAGTTATTCTGCGGCAAATATAATTACTGATTTATTATCCCTTATTTTAACAAGTGTCTGTAGGCCAAAGGCTTTCTTTCTCATTCCACATAAAACTGTATCTGCAGTGGTGTAAAAGACAATTGATTTTAGGTTTTTTCCCAGTCTAAAATTATTTTACACAAAAAGTTTCTAGAGAATGTTAAACAACTGAAGCTATACCTTCTTAAATATCTTTCGGTAACCTTGTTTACTTCTTTAGAAAAATAATTAACTACTCTGTCTCAATTCAACTCCTTAAATCATGCTACTTCCTTACAGAGGTTCATGTCAATTCAAAAGTGTCAAACATATAATACTCATTAATTTCAGTCTTCCTTAAATTTGCTTCTTAGAACAGTGGCTATGGGATAATTCAGTTCTCTCGTAGTCAGAGTGCCACCATGGGTTAGCTTTAACTCCAAACCCCAATTTCCAAAACTCTCCCCTTAGGCTAGTAGGTTGATATAACTTCAGCAAAATTAGTTTTAGAGAAACCTGAATTGCAGAGACTTCGGAAGAATTTTCATTGTCTTGTTTAGAACAAGATATAGGAATAACATAGAGCCACAACTTTGATTTACAAAGTATAGCTTTTATTATACAGACTGCTTAAATGAGTTTTCAAATATAGATTTTAAAAAGTCATGAGTGTTTCAATATATACATTCTGAAATAGCATTATCACATTTACATTTGAAATACTTACTGCTAATATGTTAATATTGTGTTTTACCAAGTGCTAACTATTAAGTATTTTTGTTTAAGTGTTCAATAGTAATTAAGCCATCATCGAAATACCATCTCTAGACATTCTCTAGTGCATATACGCTTTTGTAGGGATTCAGGCATTACTCTGATTTACAGGTTATGGAGAGCATAAATACGTCTGCTAGGCTTAAATGGGAGCCATGCTCAAGTTACAGCAAAAAAAAAAACAGGTAACCTACTGAAGTGCCATAAAAAAACTAAGAGAGAAGGTATTGACTCAGTCATAAAAGCTAACAAACTTACACACTTGGAGCTTCAGTTTTTGTCTTCTCTTGGTTGCAGCAAGAATGTGGAATACCAGAAAGTTAATGACTGCCTGGCACACAGCACTCTGGTATAATCACAACAGTCTGGGGAATTCAAACAGATTGCAAAGGATTTCATGTGGAACACACTGTATTAAAGAAGATTCTTTAATGAAATATCATTTTTGAGTCATGGAGTACATTAAGCAATTTTGAGGGGAATCTTCAGGACACGTCAGGCTCCTAGTGCATTTCTTTATATTGTTCCTCAACACATGCCTCAAGAGGTGGCAAGGTAGTTTGATCATTAAACAAACTGAATTTTAGCTTCTTTGCTGAAATTATCAGCAAAGGCACCAACTTGGAAGCGACTTCTCATCCTAAGCAAACTGCTCAGCCACAGCTTCTTTTGAGTAAGGCCAACAGAAGTCAGAAAATGGTCTCAGCTGACCCACATAACAATGAACAAGTAGTGAGATTCCATTAATAATCTCCAAGTCCCTTGCTTTTTTCCCCAGAGTCATTTTCAAACCAATCTTGCCATGTCTGTAGCTTTCTACAACACTGCACCCTGAATTCAATAAATCAACCATTTGAGAGTAGGAGTTTCTTTACCAACTTCATACAGACTCTAACGTGGCATTGAATAGTGGTATATGCTTTGAAAATAAATTCAAAATGTGTTTTAATATATTTTTCACTTGTATTTTAGTTTTTCTCAAATCTGGGTATCACTGATTTGCAATCACCATAAGAGAGCTGACTTATGTGTAATTCTTGTTGCATCACTGCAGATATAGGATATTGAGAAAATAGTTCAGTTCATCAATGAAACATTTTCATTTTCAAAAGTGAATTTAAGTTAGGGGGCAGAAAGAAGGCAACGTAGGTTAGAAGTGTTACATAGAAAATCTAACAATGACCAGAATGCAGTTTTAGAGACCTGGAGGTTTAGAGGTGTGGAATTCTTGGAGCTCTACAAAGTAATTTCAGCAGAATCAGAAAAGAATCTACATGATGCAGCCTAAAAACTGCAAGGATCTCATGATTCATTTTCATGGGGGAAGGGTTCAGGTTGAAACACACTGCCTGTTCAAACTTTCCAGAAAAGAGCACAGAGGATCTTAGTTCTTAAAAACGTCATTAGATAAACCATGCCACCCATGTGATCCATGTAAAACCATTGTCTGCTGAAGTTCCAAACACATGAGCACTTAACAAAGGTTTCCAAAGGCTGGAATCAGTCTCTTCAGTCACTGAAGGAAGATTCACTATCAGAACTGTCTTCTGCTTTGCCATCATCTCCCCAAGCAGGCACAGGGGCATCTGGGGTCCTGCAGGCAACAAAAACATTCCATGTTGCAAATCCAGCTGAGAACACAAGCAACTCAGCATGTAACACCACTGTCCTTTCACGACAACTGCAGGCACTTTATTTCCACAACATTTGACACATTAACTGTTTATGGGTCACGAACTCACACCTTAGTGGTATTGCTTCACCTACAACTGAAAGGCAAACACTACAAACTGTAGCTCACTGGACATCAAAACTCTGTAGACACCAGTGTGAATGCACGCCTTTGATGCCATCAGAAATGATGACAGATCATTAAGAAGTGGCAAACACTTGTAGAAAGAGTTGAAAGCAGGCAATAATGATTAATTCAATTTTTTTCAATCTTCAGAGGTTCTAGGGCTGAAAGGAACATTCTGTACACCATTGAGCAGTGTAAATAGTACATGAAAAAAGTAAGACAGGAAATGAACAATATTGTATCCAACTAAAACTGCAGGGATAATTTAGAGAAGCAAAAAAGAATTACTCAGAGTGGAATTTGGCTAGAACATTGGGTTAAATTTGACATGCAAGAATAGACATGGGATTTCTATTGACTACAAATGATCAGACCTCTTGTATTTAGTTTTAAAGAGAATATTTAGGATGGATCTTAATACTGTGGTAAAATGTTTGCTTGGGGAATCTACTGGAAATGAAGATGAGAGAAGCAAGCCATCTGAAGACTAATTAACATCACTGCCTGAAGATGCTAGCTCTCCATGGACTATCTCTCCTAAGTATGTAATGAGTTTGACATACAAGCAAGACAGAGCCTGGTAAAGTCTGAAAGCAATGCAGAAAATACACACATAATTATACTTGGGGAAAAATGACATTCAGAGAAACTCACTTCCTGTATGACAGTTAACATCTCTTGAATAAAATATTACATTTTAAATTAAGCTGACAGTTGTATTAATCATCCTTTTCTTATTTATCTTGGGGGTATAGAATTTCTTTTCCAACGTTAGTTCTGTTTAGTATAATTTCTCTGTTGGGAATCCCTGAGGTAACTTTAAAGTGTTCCTAAAGATTTTGTGTGTGAAGATGAGAAAGGTGTTAAAGAACTGCAGAAGAGCCTTCTCCCTCCCCCCTGCACACCTCTAAAACAAGTTAAGAAAGCATTTGCTTTCTCATGCAAATACCACTTCACAATATTATTCCTTGTTGCCGTGGTAATGACAAAACAGAAGAGCTGTGCAAAGACATGTGATCTGGAGAGAGCAGTGCAAAACCTCTCCTTCATTAAGAAGAAGAAGATGGCGCTGAATTCCTTTAGTTGATGAGAGCAGGACAAACTCTCCTGGAATTGAAGACAGGCAGGAGAGGAAGGATAAGAAACAAAAGTCAAAGATAGGTAAATTGGGAGCTTGATAGAATAGGCAGTTATCAAACACTGTAGAAAGTTGAGAAAGCAGCAATAACAGAAGTGGAACAGCCAAAAGGAGAGTGTAGAAACAACACTGGATTATCAGAACTAGCACATCTACAGCCACAAAAACCCATGCTCAGCCAGTGGCAAGGAGCTGGGGGAGCCTGCAATAAGTGACTGAGCACACAGCCATGTGTACATTTTCCTCATTTCCTCTGGGACTGAGTGAGCAGACCTAAGGAACCTGAAAACCCAAGAAATGCGGTGTGAATGGCAAGATACATATAAAAAAAGAAGACTATAATATTAAGACAAGAAAGGAAGAAAATGAAAAGTCACCCCTGACACCTTAAAATGTTCCATATTATGAACCTTGCCAAATATCCAGCTTTCTTTAATCAGTTTTTAAACCAGTAACATTTTAAAGAAAATCTGACTAAGCATTACTGTTGCACAGATCTTTGAAGATGGACTTTGAGATCTAACCCTAAACATATTCTGTGAGCCTCCATCCACAGCAATGTTTGTCTTAATGCAAATAGACAATCCAAAAGCAGACACTGTTTTAAAAATCGCTTTTGAAATTTAACCTATTATCTTTTTGATTTATCTACTATAAAAATCCACCCAAACATGAAGAAATAGCAGCATTTATAAAAAGGTATGGACTTGAAAGCGCAGCAAAAAATACAACACATTTAACACACATAGAAAACCCATGTTTGCTAAAGCTATCTCCAACTTGCACAAGGTCTTTTGCTTATTTCCCATTCAATCAGTAAAAATATCAACTGAGGAATACTTACTTTAGGCTTATTTAGACACCAGGAAGTAGTTGGGAGCTAAAGTGACTCATCATATGATGATACTTCAGGTTTATTTTATTTAACAAGTTGCTAGTTTCAGAAAAAGCCTTCACAAAATGTGTAACGACTTCACTGGAAAGGAAAAACGGACTTTCGAAAACCCTGACAGTTTCTGAAGAGAATGCAAAAGTATTTCAAACACTTTGGTGGCTATAATGTAAGAATGAAAGTTAATACTTTCATCAGTTTAACAAATTCTGTGAAATAATCCAGTAGAACTAAATCAAATGTCAGCTGTAAAGTAAGACTAAAATTGATGTTTATGGCCAGACAAGAAGCTTTGAAAATTACTATCTATTCTTAGTAGTCTTCACATCAGGTTAACTCTATCAACAGCCAAAATTTTAAACTGCTGACTTCAATTTACACTGTCAATTTTGAAGTCAAGTTGTACACTACATCTACTGAGAGAATATGGAAACAACTGCACTGTCCCTCGTGCATCCAGCAAAATAAGATCGAATTTATTCTTACTGCTCTACAATAATGACATTTTCTTATTGGAGTGTTGAAAGAAAGTATCTGGGAAATACCTCACAGTCTAAATAGTGCAGTGAAAATGGCCACTGACCTTTTATTCGAGTCCTCATTGCTAAATGCACATTGTCTATTGGTAGCTTGTCACAGCTATAACTCACACCACCTTGAATAACCTTTTCTTAGCACATGTTTTTCCAAGTTTTTTAAACACATGGTTGCACTCCAGCCCTACGGAGAGTCACAAATTACTTACTCGAGAAGATCTGGATTTAGCCCCTCAGAAATCATTTTATTTCGTATTGCCATTACGGGAACACCCTGTGTAGCAGGAGGAAGAATAACATAAAACCACTGGACACAAACAGGCGAGTTAAATTACACAGGTACTTTTAAACCACACTTTCATATAAATTGATGCATGTCACTTGTCAAACAACAGTATGGAACAATAATCTCAGTTGCCATCAATATGATCCTAGAAGCAAGAAATGACTGAGATTAAAGGCCCTTTTAACCCCTCTTATATTTAAGGCAAAACATCTAGAAAAAGTTGCAGGGAGAGAATCAAGACTGGATAGATATATTTGCAATTCAATGCAGGCAAAATCATGAAGCTGAAGTTATCTGTATGGGTAAGAATGTGAAGAAAGCACACAGTAGCACAAAGACAGCAGAGAAAAATTGTGCTAGGAAAGACTTGGGCATGCTGAAGGTCCAAGAGAGAGAGGAAAACCAGGGAAGTACATCTGCTACCACTCCAGAAGGATCTCTTAAGGCAGTGCTAAAAACTGGAGAAGTCTAAAAAGCATGGAGAAAAAGGCAAACAGGACATGAGAACAGAAGCACAATTTAAAAGTGACTTCTCTGAATACAAGCTTGTGCAGTCAGGCTTGAATCTTCTGTGACTTGTGGACAGATTTCAGCCAACTATGTATGTGTTAAAAAAATTCCTTCCCTTCACTGCAAGTCCTTCCACAGCTTCTGCACTTTATTTTATTCATCAACACCTAAACATCCCCTCATCTTGGATCACATATCCAAGACCCACGTCCTCTCATGAGATACATTCCAACAAACTGCTCCTATGTTTCCTCTAGAGCTGCTCAAAGCAACTTGTTGCTTTGCCATCTCCTGTTGGAAACTATCAGAAATACCATCTGGATCACTCCATGCCAATATAGGATATGGAAAAAAAAAAAAAAAGAAAAAAAAAGAAGATACAATTTCTGATTTGAAAGGGACAAAGCTACTGGTGGTGTAAGAAGTTCTAAATGAAAAGGGGCGTAGGACTAGTATCTTTTGTGCAAAAGGAAGCAAAATAATGATAAAATGAAGGGCAGCCATGACTAATGTTCCAGAGAAAGATGTGATACTAGTGACAGCTCCACAGCAGGAATCACAATCAAGGCTTGTGCATGAGGATTGTGGAACAGCACACACACAGGTACACAGTTCCACAATCTATCAGGCATAATGTCAAAAAAGGTCACTCAAACAGTTGCAATGTATTAGCTTGAAATAGAAGAACATCTCAGTACTTCACAACTAATGTACACTACAAAGGTGGATATTTTGAATATTTATTTGAGTACTTCATGACATTTTAAAAAATTACTTATTCTAGTACAGATTTGGACACCAGGGATTGTGTGTCTATACACCATCTTGTAATAATGCTTTTCCTCCTGCTTGACTGCTCTTAGGGTACTTTTCCCCACCTCAGAAGTCACTGGTGAGTTGTTTATGCATCAACTCAAACCAGTTGAAAACAGAATTGAGTCAGATCAGGCAAAGCAGAATTCATATTTGCTTTCAATCAAAGGCAACTTGGTATAGGACTTCTAAGAATGGGTTGTTTTTATGTTCACACTTGGAATACGTTTTATTCCAACATTGTGTGCATTAAAATCTGCAAGAAAAAAATCCTCTCAGTATCCTCATATGTCATAGATTCATAAAACTAATCTGAAGTTTAATCAAAATGCCCTTTAAGAGTCGGCTTTTAATCTGAAGAAAAACAATTAAGATTGTACCTGCATCTGTTTAGAATGCAATCAGGGCATTACAATTCCTTTACCTTTCATGCTTTCCTAAATTTTAATCTGCAAATATGGTACTGCTTTTGTATGATTTTTTGGAATATTGTTGTAAATTTTAAAAAAGTAGGAATTTAGTATCCTCAACTGCACTCCACCAAAATGAGTTTGTCAAAATTTCATGGAAGAGCTACTCTTAGTGTAGAATGGTGCTCTTTTATACTACAAATATTGTGAACAATAAATAAATTATCAGTTCAAACAAATCTTCATCTGGAAACTTAATTTGGGCAAATAAATGACACTAACTGAAATACTTGACCGGACAAGGAGACAAGTTTGGCAAATACAAAAACACACATTAATTTGTAGTATGCTAGTTTGACTTTCCTGCCACGCTGTTTACAACTGGCAGAGGAGTCACCAGGAACTGCCAGTACACAG
The DNA here is from genome assembly GCA_013397865.1 of Struthidea cinerea. Taxonomy (NCBI): domain Eukaryota; kingdom Metazoa; phylum Chordata; class Aves; order Passeriformes; family Corcoracidae; genus Struthidea; species Struthidea cinerea. The sequence continues at coordinate 1,246,722 of VZTI01000537.1, read as the reverse complement.
GAGAAATGTGGAAAGTGAGATCTCACTCCTCTAGCAGTCACAAAAAAAAAAAATTTCAAAGTAATTAGACCATCCAGCACTTTCAAATCCACTTTGAAGTCTGGCATTAAATCAATACAGTAACATAGTGTTCTACTCTCTGCTACTATCCCACTGCTAGGTTTTCCAAATGGTTTGTAATAAGCTACCCATAAAGTGCCAATTTGTGATTCAAGTGAAAAATAAGATTTGGAACATCATTCAAGGCACGAAGCAGACCAATTGTAATAATTTCTCTGAAGACTGAGTGAAACCATGAAGTTAGTTTTAACATAAGCAAAATTTTATTAATACTATGACATAGTCATACTTTCCAGAATTATAATATATATTTTAGAGGACAATTTCCACTGAAAAATTGAAAATAAATTGAAATAAATTCTTTGTTTCCAATCTCATTTTTAATTTTGTGGATGTGAAACGAGCTCTTAAAAATGTCATAAAGAGTCTCCCATTCACGTTCTCATTCCTTCATTAGCTTTCACACATGTAAGTATTGAGATTACATTCATTTATTTCCTATTTGTCTGTAGCACAGACCACAGCTAAAGAGGTAAACAAGACCTGCATCATGAATAATGGGAAACTGAAGTGGAATCAAACAGTGAATCTCTATTTTGGTCTTCACAGAAATATCAAGGAATGCTGTTCTGGACTATACTTGCAAACCTGTATTTTGTACCCTACAGTAAAATCAAACCATAATCATGTCTGTCTGCAGGGGATGACTCCACTTCTGCCAGGACAACTACACTTCCAGTGGCATCTTTTGTGCCTCCGGCTAATATCACTTTGCATTTACACATTTCACACCTTCAGTTCACAAGTATACCAGCAGAATTTTGTAGAAAGATCTTGCCAGAAGCTGTCTGAGGGAATATATTACACTAATTCATTTACTAGAGAAGATGTGCTAGAACATTGTGATGCTATCCTAGCTTAAAGATTACTGCTGCAATCTATGTGTTCAGACATTTAATGTTTGCTTACAGCTGTGTGTTACGTTCCACCTAAAAATAACATCATAGCCAAGAAATGACATGAGAATTGACTTACCACTTGTACCATTTTGAGATATCTGGCATATCTTGGATCCTTGGCCACAGTTGTGACATTTTCTGTTACTACCTCCGTTTTCTGTAACCCTTCTTCTTGTGTGTTGTTCTGCTGTATATGAAGAACAAACCCTTTAATGGTTAGGTGTACACACCAGAACCATGGAGAGATTCCAACCCATGAAACTGGGTATTTAAAGGCAAAGTGCAACTCTTCTTCATCAAGATTATTCTGATCTATACTCATAGAATTAGAGGTTTTCAAGATGTATGAAATCACAAAATCCAGCTCTTTTGTTGTTCAGTTACAAGAGTGTTTTTCTACTTTCAGTTACAATTTTATCGAACAAAACATAAAAAACCAAAAAGCCCCTAACAACCCTGTAAAGTTGTATTTAATGAATAACACAGTACTAAATGTAAATGGTCTTTTCATAAAAAATATTTATAAGGATTATATCTATAAATCTCTTCCAGTAGTCCAATGCATTTTTTCCTCAAAATATGTATTTGATTCCCTGAAAAGTCTCATACAGATCACGTAACTTCTAAACTACACTTCTGAGTATAAATCATTATTTAAAGGATAATGTAATGAAATCAAACTCCTTGAAAGCATTTAATTTACATGAAATGAAAAATGACAAGAAGCTCTAGTACTATTAAAAGAACACAGAACACTGAATTTTTTCTACAAAACTAATCACTTGAAAGCAGCATTGGGAACATCCTTTCAGAAATAAATTAACTTTACATACTTAAATGTACTTTATAGACTTTAATATCTGAGAGAAGGAACATTTTAAAGAAAATGAACTAATGGTGAGTCATTCTCTAACGTGGCTGGAACACGCAGTGCTGTCCAGTGTTTCCCATGCTGCTGCCTGCACATCAGAGTTACAATCTTTGACAGGCAGGCAAAAGCAGCAGAGTGCTCCAGCTACTGCTTCTCCACAGCAACTTCCACCAAATAAGAGAATGAGGAGAGATCAGAATTGAAGATTCCATGAGAAGAAACTGTAAGAGGAAACTGGGAAAAGAACTCCATCTCCAAATGGGCCAAAAGCCTCACTTAGTTAAGTGGTGATCATGGGATTTAAATGTCTGGGTTAAAAAATCAACCAATCACACACATTAAACTCCCCAAAATGACAAAAAATTAGTTGCAGTGATAGGATCTTAATGCTGATTGCTTGTAATAAGCTGGTGTTTTTGATACATGGAGGATAATATACAGAAAACCTTCAATGTGTAATAAACTCTTTAGAATAAAGCATGCTACAAATTCCAATTTCAGCTAAAAGCTCACATTCTGGAGAAAGGAGTTGGAATGATGTGATTTGAATTGTTATTTTCATGCATGACCTTCCCAGCCCCCTGATGTAATTCATGTTCATATTTTACTGTGATTGAAGAAGAGGAAGCAGAAATTTAGCATTAGATTTGAGTTAGTTGTAATCATTTAGGCCACATAGTTAAGAAACGGTATAGCCTTTTTTGTTTTAAGTCACTTCTTAAAACAGTGTCAGTAGAGAAAAACTTAGTTTTAGATTTTTACAGCTGATTGCTCACTTCCAGTAGACTTGCTTCTTCTGTCTACTTCAAATGACACTAAAAACTTGACCTGGAGAGCTCTGTTCCTTCAAGGTATGAATTATGCTTCATTACTTACTCCAGACTGAGGTGATACAGCTGTCTGTTGATCTGCAGCAGCCTGTGCCACAGGACCATTTGTAACACTGTTCACATTTGCACTGGACACTTCAGATTTGACATCTTCTAGGCCAGGAATTGAGGATAACTGAATGCAAAAGACATCATCAATTAAGCAATGAGCACAACATGAGACTACATGCACAACAAAATTTGCAGCATGCTGCTTACCACTTATCGTCCAGGTAGGTTTTACATTAGCAAAATTGTAACTTTTTATCCCTAGCTTTGGTATTTAGATT
>VZTI01000537.1:1211852-1243651 GCA_013397865.1 Struthidea cinerea | reverse complement strand
AAATCTATTCAGCCTACAATGAAAACTCCCAAACACTCCACTGGAGCTTTCACTGTTAACACAGGATTGCAGAGCAGGAAAGGCTTCCACACCTTCCCAGCATTTTGCTACTGCACTTATCAACCACACGAGAGCCATGCAATCTCTGCTACTTCCCCTACAGTGAAAGAAATCATGGCAAGAACAGCTCTATCACCTAACAGATGGGTGACTGGTTACAAATTTTTCAGTGTTCTACATCTTTCACTTTTCTTCAGGAAATGCTGAGAGTGGATACTAAACACACTGCATATCTATTTGAAGGAAATTCTATTTAACATGATTATGAAGAATTCTGCAAAAATTATCCATACTGATCTTTCCTAAATATTTTCAAATAAATAAGAGTTAGTAAGCTCTGTTTGTATTATTACATTATTTTTTCCCCACCAAGATCTTAATGAACAGTTTCAAAATATTCCACCCTTGCTCCCAGAAAAGCCAACTGAAATTGCCTCCATCATTATTGAAAGAAGAACTGGTTAAAACTTTATAGTGGGTGGTTTACTGACTGTGGGATTTTGTTGGGGGGTTTTTTCATTTTTTTTTTCTCTTTTAGTAAATTATACACTCTATTTCCTATATAAGACCACAGATTAGATCCTTTTGTCATTTCAGCTAAAGAAGATAAATCAAACACAACTGCATTAGCTTAGATTCAGTTCAGGTCACATTTCAATATCAAAAGATTTACAAGGCTTCTATCTAGTTACTTATATCAGCTGAAGTCCTTATAGTCCAGTAACATACAAAGGATACTTTTGTTTTACAAAGGGGGCAAGAATTTCCTTATTAGAGTTTGTACAGCAAAAAGTGCTCCTTGCCTGTTCCACATGCTTAACAAACTCCTAGGTACTGTTGGTTCCTTTCTTCTGTACCAACTACATATTCAACTGTTACACAGAATAAGTAGCAAGGAATGCAAAGAGAGAATTCTTGATACCAGGATTTTATATTAGCTCCTTCAAATCATTATGAAAACTTATTTGCTCAATTCAGGCTATAAAAAGGCAGCTAGTTCACATAATCTAGGAGGCTGTCGCTGTCAGAAGATGAAGTCTATATCCATACAAACCTTTGCATCCAGAATATTGAGTGTGGTTTCTATTTGTTGGATACGGAGAGACAGTGCTGACAATTTCTACAACAGAAAACAATTAGGATGTGAAAACACTCCCTTATGCACTTGCACATATAAAACAATTTGCATCTAGTTAAAAAAAATCACTTTTGTCTTCTCCCGGCCAAAGGCGGAGTATAGTGCAAATGAGATTATCACATTATGAAATAAATGAAGCAATGACAACCCTTTTTAGTACAGTAGCTACAGCAGTTCAAATTTTAAATAATTTTACTCTGCATTGGTTTTCCCATATAAAGACTGACAGAAGTGAAGACAGACTATGCACAAAAGAAAGCCAAAGTAAATAGGGTATTACTTTGGACAGCTGGAGAATAACGGTAGACATATTGTACTCTCCCAGTTACCAAAAGATCTTTCTTCAAAACTTTTTACAAATATGGAAGATGAAAAGAGATGATGTGTGCGCATGTAACTGAGCAAAAACAGTACCAGAGAAAATCTGATAATTAATACAGCAGGTGATTCAAAGTCCTATACAGTCAAAATCCACAATGAAACAGAACTAACCACACTTTATATGCTCCAGGTGCAACTCAATCAAATTTTGACTTTTTTTTTTTAAATACAACTTAAGTTTTTCTAAATTACTCCATAAGAACTGCCAGTCTTTTAACTAATCACTACCATACTCCACCAGACCTGTCCAAGTGAAGTTGGCTAGAGTGCTGGCTGGCAGATACATACCATTCTGACAGCTTTCTGGCACCTTGGCAAGATTCTGCCTGGCTCTGAAGCAGAACTTTAACACCCTAAGAAAATGGCAGTTCTGCCAATATGCTAGAAAAAGTAGAAGGAGACTGACAGGAGTTAGTCTTTTTGGATAGTGCACTGACTTGTTTACAGATGGTCCTTTGTTCATGAAGAGGAGTCAGTTCCTATTGGAAGGAACTATGTGTCCTACATATAAGTGGGAAAGGGGGAGGAAAGATGCACAAAAGACAATTACGCAATTTTATGGGTCTATTTGACTAGACAAGAGCCAAGAAATTTAGAGTTAAGGAAGGTGTCAGCCCTGATTTTGAGTTTCTTGGCTTCTGTTGACTTACACTGCGATCTTTCACATTAAAAACACTTCTGTACTTCATAAATACAAAAAACTTCTCAAGGAGTATATAAAGCAACTGTTTAGTCTCTCGGGTAACAACACATTTTGGTTAGCTAATAACTGTTTTATTAGGCAGACTTCACAGTGCTGCTGCGTGCTCAAGGTGGCTTTAAATAGACGTGTTCTGATTTCCACAGTGCCTGTGGAAGAGGGAATACTGAGATCAGGTGAAAACTGAGTTTTGGACAACTGACAACAGCATCATCAGGCAGTTACACTGTCCCACCTATCAAGTTACAATAAGTTTAAAAACACAGGAAAAATGACTTTTTTCCTCTGAAGCTCCGTATATTCATGTGGTAGCCAAATTTTATACTTGTCACGGGTCTGGCTCTAAACTTCATCAAAAAATAAGAGAATTTCTCAGATTACATGGTTTAGGCTTATTGGATTTGACTGTTACCCTAGCTCAGCTGGCTAGAGCTGTATAGTATTCTTTGTTGAATAAACTAATGAAAAATTACAAAAAACCTCCGAAGACAAAAAGGTTGCACTCAAAGCCACATTAGGAAACACCCTTTCTACAAGGGAGGAAGCACTCTTGTCCTGTTCAGTGGACAATTCTAATCTTGCTGGTCTGTTGTATTTCTATTGACTCCAAAGTCACCACATAAACTTACTAATCCTAAATATTTTTATTTTTCTCTCTTTTTACAGGAAACTGAAGTTAAGGGCTTCTTGTTCTATGCTAATCACTCGCCAAAAATGTCCTTTATTCAACATAAAAATTATTTACACTCAAGAGCTCAGTGTATCACTCTTTTAAAATTACAGGTGATAAAATCCGAAAGTAACTTTTGATGCACCATAGGAACATAGCAGCCTTCTTCCATAACAAGACAAGAGCCAGAGACGAAGCTGCTCAGAACAAATTCCCTGTATCAAAAAGTTCAAGACTCTGCCAATGCAAAAGTTTAAGGAAACAGGAGTGAGTGTGCCACAATCAGGAGTTCATGTGGATCCCTCGGGGAAAAATTCTGTCTTAAGCGCTTACTCAAGAGAAACCTTGAACAGAAAGCAGACTGCATTTTTTGGTTTAAGCTACCAGCATTACTGCATCAAAAACATTTAAATGAATGGTTCTCATTTCTAGGATTTTTTAAACTGTATAAATGGACAGCTGGGAAAATAATAAACATACCTCTTCACAAACAGTAGAAAAGCGGTTGAGAAACTGCACTGTGTGAACCACAAACTGGTTTAGAAATGCTACAGTTCTTTTCTGCTGAATAGCAGGAACCTGCATTAAAAAATATAAGAAAATTAGGTTACACATCAATGTCAATTTTCACATTTGGATTCAAACATCTGTTAAAAAATGCACATTTTTTAGAAGAAATTATTTGGAAATCTGTCTTGAGTGCGCCTGCTATGAATGCATACATACACAAACCATTTTCTAATACACAGATTTACATATGCATTCACACAAATCCCCTGCCACTAAAACTCAACTAAAATGACAGCCGCGAATTTACAGGACACATAGAAAAAGCAACAAGACCCAATAAATGAAGGACTGTTACCTTAAAGAAACCGCCTTTAGATGAAATAGTGAATATTCCTGAAAATCAGTGTTGATGTTTTTTAAAAACAGTGAGGAAATTAGAATCTTTCCTTCTGGAGTTTAGGAAGGAAGAGCAAACTTGGCCAGCCATACTAATACTCAGTTACAACACCATGATGAAAACTAAAGTGTAGTGATGTTGCTGTCTAAGTATTTAGTGGCTACCCATACTGGTTCTTATTTGCAAGCCCAGACTACCCTAAAATTACCAAAAATTATCCTCCAGGTCAGTTTTGATGCTCACATATTTTTCAGACTAAAATGTAGAATCTTATGTTTGCCAAAAAGAATGGTGGTCATATTGTAACACAGAGTTGGCATTTTTATTTAAACCATTACAGAAGACTGGAATCGGGAACTTACACACAAAAGTTTATGTATAAAATTATAGTGCCTCAGAGTTAATAACCTTGGACAATTGCTTTAAGTCCTAAACTTCGCAGAGGAAATTAGCCTATGAAATTGTCATTGATTTAAGTGTAAGATTCACAAGGAATATTACTGGCAATCAAGATTCTGCTGCACTTTTTTTGGTGAATACAGTGACTCTCTAGTCTTCACCTCTTTAGTCGTTGATTTATCACGGCATTCAATACACAATTCACTATGGCAATCTTAAAACATCTTGTTTTTTCCTGAGACTTTTGTTGCTACTATCTCGAGCCTTCAGCCTGTGCACCTCTACAACTGGATCTGCTGAAGTTCAATTCTGTGGTTCCAAAACTTGTCAAGCAGTGCTTACCACCTTAGCAGAAATTTGCGGGCTGGCACAGAGCATGGAAGAATCACTGGGTCAGTTGGAACTGTCCTGTCTTTGTGCTCTGTATTTACAAAACCAAGTTGAAAAATAAAGTTTCTATAACATTAAAAGACATGAATAAACAACTTTGCACGGGATTTGCCTCACAGATCGACGTCTGAAACGGCTTAGTCTTTAAACACAACTTTGTCACAGAGCTTGTAGCAAAACGCCTCTGGAAAACAGCTGAAGACCCAGCTGAGGACCAGAGCCCGCTCGTTCCCGGGTGCGAGGGCGGTACCGTCACCGCACAGGAAGCTCCCCTCGCCCGCTGCCGCCGGGCCGGACCGGGCCGCGGAGCCGAGGGGGACGCGGGGCTCGCCCAGCACCAGGGCCAGCGCAGCCGCCGCCGCTGAGGAGGAGCGGCAGCCGCGGAGCTCCGGGCGAGCGCAGCCCGTACCTTGGTGAGGTCAATGTCGGAGCCCACGATGGGCAGCCCGTCCTCGTCCATGCCCACGGGCCGGGCCGGGCCGGGCGCAGCCCCGCTCGGCAGCACGGCCGTACTCCGCAGCCTCGGCCCGGAAACAAACCCCGAGCTCCGCGGGGCGGGGCGGGGCGCGCCCGCTCCCCGCGCTTCCTGCTGGGAAACGCAGTCCTGGGCCGGAGTCCTCATTGCCGGCCGTGCCCCAAGGATGAACCCCGAGTATTAACCCCGAGCTTCTGGGGTGCCTCCTTTGGTACCCGCTTTGTGGTGCAAGTGGTGACAGCCGCTGAGGGGCTCCGGCCATGCCAGTGGGGGTCACACTGACACCCAGCACTCCACAGGCCTCAGGACGCGGCCCTGCATAGTAGTGCTTGGGAAGTGTCGTCCCCTGTGGTCAAACGTCAAGGAAACAATGAGAAAAGCCAGTGAAGGAATTGTTCCTGTGCCCATAAACATAATTTGAGTGGGGAAGTGCCACACATGGATGTGGGGAGTAAAAATAAGGAGCACTGAATGGCCCTGGGTTCTTCCGAAAAAGACAAAATTGGGGTGATCTGGAGTCCCTGTTTACAGCAGTAAATCAAAATAGATTGTAGTGGATTTCCATAGTTGGTGGAAATTCTCCATGGTTGCATCTAAATACTGCTAAATTTAATAAACCCTCCTAAATTCAGGGCACTGAGGAAACCACCATAGTCTGAGGCTGTCCAGTGGAAGCTTCTCATGTGATGAGATGAATAAAGACACACTAATTACTGCAATACTTTGAAGATTAGACCCCAAATGTACTATGCTAATTTTGGTTTAAAATTTACCAAAATGCTCAGTTTCCAAATTATGACAGTTTGCCAAGCATTCTACAAATCCATATACAGAATCAATGGTGGCTGTACACAGAGCACTTAGCTCTGTTACTCAAGTTTCCATAAAATTCTCATTTATTTACTGAAGCAGCTTTTTTTGACTTTTTTACTTTCACAATGTATTTATTACTAACCTGCTGTCATATGCACATCATTATTACTCTCTTACTAAAATAGTATAACAGTGGTTTTTGTCCATACTGCTTGAATTGTCGAACAACTTGTGATTCATACTGATGCCTTAGGTTTTAACTTTTGTATTTTTCAAATCCTGTACTGCTTAGTGGGTAACTCTGAAATTTCGTGTGGCCTGTTAATTGCTGTTCTCTCACGCTGGTTAAACCTAACAAGCCTCTCTAGGTTTGCTCTTCAAGGACACCAGGTCCCAAAATGTGTAAACTAAAGCCTAGAGAAGGGGGGGGGGCAAACTTGTGGTAATTACATAATTTACTGAAGTTATAATTGGAGAATTAACCTTGATATGCAAATGGACCAAATATATATATTTATTATAAAAATGTGAAGAACCCGTGACCCAGGGTCCATCTTGGGTGTAGCCCTTTGACTGCCCAGGGTGTACCTTTGAAGGCCCTTCAAATAAATACCGACTTTTATTCTCTTATTTTGTCTGGCCACCTCAAGGCATCAATACTATGCTTTGGAGCACTGACATGTTGTGGGCAATTTCTCACCTCTCCCAAAGGAAGAGCAGCAGGCTAAAAAACTTGGTGGGTTTAGCTTTCAATTCCTAGCTTACAGGAGTTGTGGAAATTTGTGTTAGGCAACGGAGCTGTTTGTTTAACTTATCCAAGTTATTTTGCCACCTTAATTACCTTAAAATCCAACTAAATTATATTCAAGAAGAATTAATCTCATTTATCATAATGTGTCTATAATACAATTTTTCCAGGCAATGGCACCGAAAATTAATGTAAATGCATAGTCAGATCTTATCAGATTGTCTTGGTCTGTAAAGCTGGGTAAGAAATCTCCCAAGAATATGCTCTTCTGTGAACTTTCTGGTACTTCCTGCTTTTAATTTGGCCAAAAATACTGCATAGAAAAGTGCAACACAGCAGTTTCTCCTCCCAGCTGGAGTTAGGAAATGCAGGGTATGAAAAGTGAAAAACAGAGAGCAGAGGAAAATTACCCAAATTTTCCAAAACCTCTTTAAAAAGTTTTAATTGAACTAACTTGTTCAACTGTAACTATAAATGACTGAACTCCCAAGGAGAGGATTTATAAAAAAGAATTGAGTGATAACATCCAGTTTTATAGTGTGTACAATTGAAAGTGTATTTCAAACCAGCACCCACACTAAATGATAAATGGCAGTTAATACCCTATGCATATATTATATATGTTGGCATTTAAAGGCCCTGTTGTGTAGCTCCACCTTCCAGTGAAGGAAAATAGATTAAAGAGTGTTTAAGAGTTAGCAAAATGAGGTTTGGTTGAACATTAGTATTTTGAAGATGTTAACTTTGCAGAAGCTGAGGCTAACTAGGAGTGGAAAAGCCGTGTGTACAGAAAACTGATCAGAGCTCTATCTTCATCAATAGTAGAAAATATCTGTCTTGTGATTAGGGTACACAGAAAAGTAAAGGCAAGAACACAGGTTTCAAAGCATTGAAACTGATCTGCTCCATATATTGCACAAAACCAGAGCCTCAGGTCAACTGCAAAACAAAACTGCACAAGCTGAGAAAAACTGGCAAGTGCTACTGTAGCTTACAACGTTCATGTGCATCTTGTGTGCTTATACACTGTTCCAGGTCCCAGGACACTGCACTCGGGTTAGAATCAGCCCACAACTCAAACAGCTATACCACTGAGAGACAAGTTAAACAGAAACAAAAAGCTGATCCAAAAAAATTTCCAGACATGGTATCACCTGATCCTCCACAAGGGGCAATAGTTGTTTTTAAGAAGGTGGTTCAATGAACAGCTGAAAAGATCAGTGTGGATTAACATTTGCTTGATTTCCCATGGAGTCTTCTAAATCCATGCTTGCAAAGGGTATTCTAGTAAAGTTTTCTCTATGAAACTGATACTGCCTCTATGATTTTTCTCTCAACTGAATTTCAGCAACCCCCCAATCTCAATAATCTCGGTGTGCCAGAATTTGTACAAATCTTGCTAACAGTTCAGAGAATTATCAACCCTTGACAGTTAAACAGACTGAGAAACAAAAATGTGAGGTATTATGTAGGTTTCTTTAAAAAACAAAAAAAAGAGAAGATGGAAACTAAATGATAAATGGTTTGCAGTTCTCTGAAAATGGTTTGTCAAGTTTCAGTTTTCCAAGTACTGTGCTAAGGCAACATCAGAGGATTAACTAATTATTTTGTTCTGTACAAAAGAGCATGGGGAACATGCTAAAAACATTAGCTGCTCTTATTTATTTATTTATTTTTTCAAATATCCATATTGCTTCTTTCCAGTATAAAATGAAGAGCCTTGAACTTGGCAAGATCATTCCTGGGTAAACAGTTTTAAGTAGTCCTTAAAAACGGTATGAAAAGCAAGCATCCTGGTTTCTGAATTAACTACAGAACAAAAGAATTTCTGTCCTTTGCCCTCTTGGGTCTTAAGCAATTCTAAACCAAAGAAGTCCCACTCAAGAGTGCACCTGCACATACAAACTGACCTTGTCTATGTGGGTCCTGAGTATAGTGTATATATTCTGCATAGGCAGGAGCTGTGTAAAGTTTGCTCTGAGGACATAAAAATCCACATCTGTTTCAGTTTCACTACACACCAAAAGGATAACAGTGCTTCAGGCCAATCCTTCCTTCCAGACCCACAAAGATTTTTAGCTACAAGTGAATCAAACCTCCCCTTTAGGCTGCTATCTCTGGTCAAACAGAGATAATGGATACAAGATAAACAGAGCGCTGCTATATTGAAGCATCCTCCAGTCTGCTGATTTTACAGTTTAAACACACACGAGTCAAGACTGGAACTTTAAAGGAACTTTACATTCATTTTAGGTAAACTTTGGTGGCAGTTGGAATGCAAAAGTTCTCAAAGATAAAGGATTATGAGATATACAATATGGTTTTTTGTTTTAAAAGGTGACTGTAATCTCACTTATTGATGCCCTACCTCTGAATTCGTTTTATGTGTCCTACATAAATAGGAACAAACAAAAGACTATTTTAAAATCTAACTACAGCTAATAAGGATGGCTATGATGTTGTAAGGAGCTGCTACACTAGCTGAAACATCTTGACATCCCTTCACTTGCAAAAACATGCAAAAAAAGATACTCAAGACAGGAGTTATCTCTGTCTTTTTCTTCTTTTACTTCAGTTCTGGGTCTTGTATGGGAAGGACATGAAAAATATGTTTCTAGAAAGCAGAATGCCTTTGATTTTCCTGTAAAGACTGGAAGTAAAAGGCTGTAAGCAGAAAAAATCCTCACTATGCTGTTTGACAGGCTTGAAGTAAATCCCTCTGTCATCTTCAGAGAAATAAAACTGCTTCAAATTCTCATTCTGATTTTACCATTAGCTTCTTCACTGGTAGTGGTAACTAGTTTATTCAAAAACGCCCAGGGACAACATTTTATGACAGCACATTACTGCATTTTTTTTCCTTATAAGATAGTCATGGTTAGGAAAGTTAATATAGAGACGTTCTTTCTGCAGGTACTCTGCGCAATTTCAGAGTACTTGAGCTGTGTTAACTGAGTGACGTTGTCAGACTGAGATGCTGGGACACAAAATCTCTTTAAAAACCCCTTAAAAATTCATTTCACACCAAATACCATGTTTAAAAAGTACATTTTATTTTAATAGAAATAACCAAGTATCAGATGTATGATAACCAATTTTACAAAAGCTCTTGTACTTGCAAGCTAAAAATCAAACACAAATGATTTATATCTTGCTTGCTTCTTTCTTCTGTTGCCCAAGTGAAAACCCCAAGAAAGAGTAAATTTCTTCATTTTACTAGAAAGAAGGCATTATGCTGTCAAGTTTCATATTGAAGACAAATGCTTATTTTACATTTCAGTTACCCAAAAGAAAATTTTATGATCTCCTCCGACTGCACATAATGGAAGAGTTCTGTGCCATGTCAAACCAGATCCTACAGCTGCAGTTCCAGTAAGAATGGGCTTCAAAACACAAAGAGAGAGAGAGAGAAATATCAATACAACTTCCCTTATAAACGATTTCTATAATGCAGATACCAACTTGCATAGACAACACCACAGATTAAATACTCCTAAATAAATACAGTTAAAATGCAACCAAAATTCAACTGAAAAATCTGATTCTCTGCAACATAGTTCCAGTAGCTACTTACTACATTTAAGTAACATGCAGCAAAATATTCCACAATAACAAATAGTTTCAACTATTTACATTAGTATAAACATTATTATTATAAAGGCATGATCCCAAACTTAGAAAACTTTTCAAGTGAAATTACTTCTATTATTTCAATGTACTCACAACTAGTATGTTTGGAGGTAATATTTTTACTGTAAGCATTACAAATACATACTGACTCCAGCAAAACCAAAATATTTCCTATGCTTCGCATTTTCATTAATGATTTAAAATACAATTAGGTAAAACCAGAAAAATATACAATTAGATGGTTTTAGCCTCCTTAGAACTAGAAATATTGCCAGATTTATTAAATATCAGGTTAAAGGTGTTTTTCTTTCCCTCAGAACAGATATGGCAAAGCAAACTAAAACATATAGCTCAAGCAGCTTTTAAAAGAGCAGGTTAAGTGTGCTGCAATTTTTTTTTCCTTAGCATGAATGCCACAAAACAAAATGAAATAAAATAGGTACACCCAGCAGCAGTTCTGGATGGTTTGGGCTAGTTTTTTATTGTAGCCTTTAAGTAACATGAGCCTGGTCTGCAGAGAACAGATGCAACTCCAGTAAAAAATTTACCTGGGGATGTCCTAAATGATGAACCAGCAACTGAGTGGTTGTCTTTCCTGGATATCCAGTGGTTGCAAACAGATTTTCATTCACTCGGGACCACCTATGAATAGAATGAATCCACCTATGAATAAAAGGAATGTACTTTCCAAATACCCCGTCATACCAGCAGAAGTGCACACAAAGTGGAGTTCTCTGCCTTGTGACTGTGTGAAGATGTCACATACTCTGCTAACAGCAGAGAAATACATTTAGTGAATGAGCTTGTAAATGATAATCCACCCACAGCCCCATATGCACATTGCTGTAAAACAAAAAAAAAAAAATCACACAAATGCTACACATAGATACTAAATGTGGGTCATTCACAAATTTCACAAAGTTTATAGACCAAGTCCCCCTAAAAATGACTTAAGTGAGACACAACCAGGTTACTGAACTCACAACTGCCTGCAGAGACATAAACAGATAAAACCCACAAAAGAGAGACAACACTTATACCTGAATAATCTGGCTCGATCAACATGGACTGGTCTCTTATCCTGTGGATAACTAAAACAGACATTCAGGGTAAAAAACTGTTCTGCAAACAACTGCAGCTCATACTGTAAGTACCAAAAGTACAGTGAAGGGGACAAATTGTCTACTCTCTGTGAAGCAGCTGAGGGAAAACCAGAGCATTCCTGCTGCTTTAATCTCAATCTGGAGTAGGAAAACTGAAGTAGTTGTCCAGTTTATTATGGATCAATAGTTATCTATTTATGACTTGGAATGAAATTTTAACAAGCACATACAGTGAGAGGTACACAGTAGTGAGATGCTCTCTCAAATGGACAAAAAGACAATGTTTTTTTAACAGAAAATATTGATAAAGATGAAACAAAAAATACCAGGGAATGGTTTGTATCAATATCGTAATTCCTGATAATTGTTCATTTATTTACTGTTCATTTATATTTATTTATATATTATACAATATATAGTGCATTGGGCCTACACAGATGAGTAAGGGACTGGAGCATCTCTTACAAGGACAGGCTGGGGAAGTTCAGCCTCGAGAAGAGATGACTGAGAGGGGACCTCATCGATGTATCTCAGTATCTTAAGGGAGGGTGTCAAGGGGATGGAGCCAGGCTCTGCTCCATGGTGCCGAGCAATAGGATGAGAGGCAATGGGCAGAAACTGATGCACAGGATGTTCCACCTGAACATGAGGAAGAACTTCTTTACTGTGCAGTGACCACACACTGGCACAGGCTGTCCAGAGAGGGTGTGGAGTCTCCCTCACTGGAGATATTCCAGAACCTCCTGGATGCAATCCTGTGCCTTGTGCTCTAGGATGACCCTTCTTGAGGAGGGAGGTCGGACCAGCTGACACAATGTGGTCCCTTCCAGCCTGACCCATCCTGTGATTCTGTGACTGCCATGCTGTATTAGCCAAGTACCTGCATCTCCTCATGTACTGCTTAGGAAGAGAATAAAGAAACCTATGTCATGGGTATAAAATGACCTGGAGCGAGTGATATCCCAGATCAGCCAATCATTTCCAGCAACTGCTCCAATTTTAAGAGTATTTTTTAAACACCAGTCTGCTGACATCAGTGGTGTTTGTTCACACTCCAGGGAGAGAATGGCCTGTTGTGTAATCAGGTCATAGAATCGTATTGTTCCATTCTTCTCCGCCACCATCAGCTGTTAAAAGAAATTTACAGAATGTGGTAAACTTAGCATGTAATGGAACTTAAATCTTTACTACTCTGTAGAAAACCTAGAATACATTCAAGCAAATATTAATAATACTAAATGAAGTACAGTTTTTCACTTCGTACCAGAAAACATTCTCCTGGACGCTCTTTCACCAATAAATAAAAACCAATTTAATCTATACTACTGTTACACTGTTATACACAATGACTACATTATTTTATCTCTATATATCTATAGATATCTATGTGTATAATTTTGATGGTTAGAAACAGCAGTGCATAACCACCAATGCACTGTGCTTTTATAAAGCAAAAAAGTTATTGTTTTAACATTTAACATTTAACTGATCAACAGACAAAGTGCTGTAAAAAAGAAAGGGTTGTCAAGCACTGGAATGCGCTGCCCAGGGAAGTGGTGGAGTCACCATCCCTGGAGGTGTTCAAAAAATGACTGGCACTTAGTGCTATGGTTTAGTTGATATGATGGTGTTTGATCAAAGGTTGGACTCGAGGATCTTAGAGGTCTTTTCCAACCTAAATGGTTCTATCATTCTAAGCAAAGTATTAATTAGTGTGGCTGTGGAATCTGGATTCATTCTTACTGATTTTATATAACATCTCTTACTTCATCCTGTGACATAAATTATATCTAAAAAACCAACATTGTTCATTAAATATATTTACTTTATTCCCATAAATTTTATCTAAATTTATGATTTAGATTTTATCTAAACTTTTTTCCTTTACAGTAATACACTCAAGCAGTTGTTTTTTAAGTATTGTAGAAAGAGTTTCCTGATTAAGTTACAGAATCATAGAAGGATTGGGTTGGAAGGGAACTTAAAAACCATCTAGTTCCAATCCCCTGCCATGGGCAGTGACACCTTCGACTAGGCCAGGTTACTCAGGGCTCCATCCAACCTGGTCTTGAATCCTTCAAGGAGTGAGCATTCACAACTTCTTTGGGCAACCCGTTCCAATGACCCGATGATGAAGTGAGATTTTTCTTCATAAGAAGAAATGGTTTTCATATAGTCATGAACAATAATTAAGAAAGACAGAGATGCATAAAAAAACCAATGCTCCAATCACCCAAGTTTGTTTGGAAAAACAGAACTGTCACCAAAACATGCTTTTCTGAAAACTAAAGGTCATGGTACAGTAAGCATTTTGACCTGCAATAAGCTTTTCAGCAACAACTAAGTCTATCAAGTTTTATGAGCTTTTGGAATGGGCTTTTCTTTAAAAAAAAAAAATCCTGTGCCTGTCTTTGATAATGGTCAAAGAAAAGACATGCTAATAATATGTAAGACTGGTGTATTATTGCAATATTTTTGGGAAAATCTATTATTTTTTTTGTACTAACAAAGTTGCCCAGTAGCAAACAGCAGCTAACCAATTCAATTCTGATGCCACCTGAATCAACAGTTTTCCTAGTTAACAGCTTCCTTTCTTTGTAAGGACGGATATTGAAATTGGTGGAAAGTGTGATGAGATTAGAGAGCCTCCTTCCCTATTGCTATGTAAATATTTTGGTATCTTATTTGACTGCTTTTCTCTGGTTTAAGTACATGTTTTTGTGGTAACCCGAACTACCATTTGTAGCTGCTTAAGGCAGTTATTGATAGGCACAACAGGAATAATAAAATCAAGACTGCAGGGACTAGACCATTAATGAAGCTGGATATTTGGGTACATACCAGCTGATTAATCCTCCCCAGTACAATAAAGAGATAAGTATAAAATCAGAGTCTATTGATTTGATTTTTCAGAACATATTTCATACACTTCAAGCAAGAACAACAACAAAAAAAGTCCCTTTTTAACTTCAAGCAGATACTTTTCAAAGCTTGGCATGTTCTATAAAGAGTGTGTTATTGGTGAACCATGTTACCATGACTGAGAAAAACTTGTGCTCTTCTCTGGTAACTGTAAGTTAATATGCAATCAGCAGAACAGTTATCAACAACTGATGTACATAATCAAGAAGGAATATTTCTGATGGGAGGAGTAAGGGACTGACGGTAAAATGACAAGAATGATAATGAGAATTCATTTACAGTCACTCCACATTAGCAGATCCAACCAATATCCAGTTACAGTGTAAATCAGCTCCTCAAACTTCAATGTTACTACAGCATCAAAAATTCATACTTTAGGTGTGTCCCCCCTCCTGTTATTTTAAAGGTGGTGAGGGCGAAAAGCTGAAAACCACAACCTTAAAAGCCTCCTCAGGATGCCAGCAAACACTCATTCCAGGAGAACGTAAAACAAAATGGGCCTTCTCATTTCCTTCCAAATCCCAGACCCTAAAGAGAAAAGAAAGAAAGAAAAAAAAGTAAAGTACTAAACTATTGCCATTTGACTGCAAAGACATTAACTTTCAGTGCCTCAATACGTCCACAGAGGAAGTGACCAAATGAAATAGTGTTCATGCTGTTTCATTTGAAGGTCAGTGAAAGTGGCCAGTGCTACAGATAATGTATTTTAACACTGATGAGCTAGGCAGAGCCTCTGTTTAACTAATTTGACTCTGTTTAACTAATTGTTCAAATAATTTGACATTTTAGTTATCTAGACATGAAATCTCAATGAGATCTTCCCACTTTTTCATAAGTCAACACTACAGCCTTTATACTATACCATAAATAACAGTGAGGCAGTACAAATCTGGAAAGTCAGTATTGGTCCAGTTGATACAAGGAACCTAAAGTGTGGTACCGAACAACTTAAATCATTTATATTGCCATGTAAAGGTTAAGACCTTTTATTAAAGTATTTTGGCTGCCTAATATACGAGTTTCCAGTTCTTCCTGGTAAGACAAGATTGAGTAATGGAAATATAAGAAACCAGAAATGAAGCTAAGGCAAACAGAAGGATCCATGGCAGAGGTAACACTAGCCAACAAAGGGTCTTGGAGAGCTTTCAACAGATAAATCACATGTGCCAGTTTAACCTTTTCCTTTAGAAACACCTACAGTACATATCTGGCAGCTATAAAAAAAATTTAAAAGTCAACACTATTTGGTCAATATGGATTGACAGGAAAGTGTATGCTGAAACACCAAATCTAGGTTAGGCAATGGGTGAGTTTTCTTTGGATGTGTTCAATATGAGTGTTAATGAGCCATGGAGCTACTTTGTTTCTAAAATGCAACAAAACCAAAACAGAGCCTATTTAACCTCACAGCCACTGCTCAACTCCCTCTTTTCCTACAAAATCAGTATCTCAGTTGTAGGACAAAGACATCACAGTTGTGAACATCAGTCTAAACCACATACTATTTATATGCATTTGGACACTGAAACATACACATATATCCTTCCTTTCTGACATGCAAAACTTGAGAAAGCCAATTTTTAAAGTAGTGTTCTGCCCAGTCTTTTGAGCTAGATGAGTGGCTATGTACTATTATTGTTTATTCTAGAGGATTTTTGCTGACTTCCTCCAGACTTTTTCAGTTTATATCTCACCAGGGTGCTTAAAGCCTTATATTTAAGAGATTTAAAAAAACTCCTAACTAATACATCATAAGTCTAGACAAAATATATGGGAATAAAGTAAATATGTTTAATGAACAATGTTGTTTTCTTATGCCAAACCACAACAGATCAAATATTTGTTCTCCCCGTAGAAAACACAGGGTCTCTAATCTTGAAGAATCAGTGTCCTTACTGAAAAAAGTCAAAACAAAAACCTGACAAGTGTTTAAAAAATGAAATATCTACTTGATTAGGTAATTTAGAAACATACAATACTTTCTTCTACTGCCAAAAATTTTGCCTTGTAGATTTGTCCAAGTCAAATCAACACTTCCCATGTGTATTTACTGTGCAGGGAGAAAATTATGATACAACAGAAGACAGTGAATCATTTTGGCAAAAGGAATATGCCACTATGTTTCCTTCCCTGAAGTGAGTGATGCTATTAGGTGCTGAGACAGAAATGAATGGTTTTTACCTCCCTAACTTTGTTATTTATAAAGTTACCAAATTTTTATTTTTTACTTTGTAAGAATGACAGGACTGTTAGCAACAAACAGTATGGGGAGGGGAAGGGATAAAAGCCTCTCTTATATTTTCTTTATTGATACCAAAGATGGTGTAATTTAGTTTTGGGGGGAAAAAAACCCAAACCCCCAAAAAACAAACCAAGCAATACATATCAATATAGATGCTTGTCTGAATGCATCATGTCTATACAATTACATATGTGTTCAATTAACTCTTTTCAATATTTCTTTGTAAAAAACCCAAGTGAAAAATGTGCAAACCCCAAAAATTTAGCCAAACTGATTTTCAATTACTAAATTACTCAGTAATCATAACCAAATCAGCTACAGATGCTGCCTCCCCATTTTGTCCACATTCCTATCACATAAATCAATCCAAAAAGACTGAGGATTTTGTTTCCCATTCAAAGCTCTTGAAACTTTACTAATACTCCCATGACTTTATACCAAAGTGAAATACTGTCTGTTTTTCTCAAAACATCCTTATCTTTTGTAAACCTGCACTGTGTCACTTTCTTACTTGTCCTTCTCTTCCCACAAACCATCATGGCATAGACTTGTCACTGAGCTTGGGGTATTTTTTTCTGACATTTAAAAAAAACTCCACAAAAAATTTATTGGAGGAAAGTTTGAATAAACACAGTTGAAATAAGCGCCCAAGTTTGATCAAGGTATAGTCTCAAAAATAACATGTAATCTGCTCAGTAAAATAATTATTTTTTAAGTAGCCAAGGACTGATAAATTATTTACTGCACTACTCAGAAAACTTAAACCAACTCAAATACAGATAGTTGCAAATGCTGTTAAAGAAAATTCTTGAGATACTAGTACGTTTCTCTTGTCACTCAAATCCTGTAACTAACAAACGAGAACTGCAGTTATGTCATAGCTTGAAGGCATTCAAATTCCATTGTAGCAGCTATATATCTCGTATGCATGAATATGGATGCATATGTGCAGTAATTTCATCATACAGTGGACTTTTATTACAGCTGGCAAAGTACCTCATTAGAACTCTGAAAACTTGCCCTGTGGCAATGGAGATGATCCTTATTTTATCTTCTAAGTTTTTGAATTATGAATAATTCTAACTAGCAGAACCAAATGCTAACTGGATAAAAATCATCATTTGCAATAGTAAAAGAACTAAACCAGATTGCAATCTTCAGGCATTTCTCAAATCCCCAGAAGATGGAAGTAAAAATGGGAATTCTTCCAACAAAAGATTTCAAACAATTTTAGTGAGTGGGTGGGGGCTAGAACAAACCTTGACATCTGATTCCCAACCACAAAGCATGATCAACTATATTTGAGCCATTATTCGAAGATTACTCATGTCCAACATGGTTTTGCTGGTTTTTTTTTTTAATATCTAACTTTAATACATTCCTTTATATCTCCATCGGACATATTCCATGTGCGAGGAAAATCCTATCACTCTTGAAAAGCCTAGAGGACTGTGGAGAAGGGAAAGATTCCTGTTACCGAGATCACACAAAGGTGGAGTGAAGCTGTTCCTCACTGAGCACAAGGAATGAGGAGATCTCAGAAAAGGAACATGAATGTGCAGAGGTTAGTAGATAATGCAGAGCATACAACCGACACTGGCTTTCTCTAAGGTCTTCTGCCAACTCCACATGGATGTGGCTATCAAAGATCTGGAGGGTACTAGGCAGGACATGAAAGGCTGAAGTGGAACTGTAGAAATTCCTCTGTCTGGGCAGAAGAAGAGAAAGGTGTAATATTCAAGATAATTTCTAGTAGGCAATTTTATTTTACTGACAAAGAATTTAAGTTTTTATGAAGTCTTTTCACAGAGGAAATGTACAAATATTCCTTCAGAAAGCTCACCCATGTTCATCATTTTCTTTTGGTGATCAAAGGAAATGTCACTGTTCCTAAACAATTAGCAATTAAGAGTATTTCAGATCTTGGCATTAAAAAAACATGTAATCTCTAGCTTCTTGTAATATCTACTTGGATATGCAAGCATTGAAATATTCTCACTGCTAACTGTGGGCTGCAATTATACCCTGCAGTGTTGGTAGAGGCAGGAGAGGCAGTGCAGTATCTCCATGGACTGTTCTTCGCTAGAATATATTTCAGGCCATGCACACTCAGGACTAAGTCCAAGAAATACACACTTCTACCACCACTACCGAAATACCTTTAAAGTTATCTACTGCAAAGCCAGAGACCACGCATCATTTTTGAAAAAATGTGAAGCTTCAGTTCTGTCCTTTCAACGACAGAAAAATGGCAGTTAAGAGCTATCAGCTTATTGTTCCCAATGTAGATGTAAAACTAAATGCTTCTGTGGTATGACTGTTACTGGGAAACTCAACTACCAGTGGCTTTCTAAAATATAAAGTAACTTCTAAACAAATCTAATGCAATGATTTCTATTTAAAACCAATTTATAGGCTAGATGACATTCTAGGGCAGTGCGACTCTTAACATAAGCCATAATGTGTCACAAAGGAAATTACTACATCATCCTCGTATTTTGAAGACTTCCCTAACTAAAAGTTTATTAAGACCAGACTGAAATAATGTTCCAAACATTTGATCCAGAAAGTTTGGGGTTTTTTTAAGCTGACAGGACACCAGTTAATTCTTGCACTGTCCAACACCACTTGGTTAATACTTGCATCGTGGCTGCACAATGTAACAGAATTGTGTACGACTACATTTGGGTGACATACAGGGATGCATACAAAAAGTGTGCAAATTCAAAGACTGGACTCTGAAAAAAATTCAAGGCTTCTTTATTTTCATAAATTATAATGCACAATTAGCTTGATAAAATGTAACCAGCATACCTCAGAAGGAACAAGTATTTTGGTATGACATTTCTTACATGAAGGGACACTGGAAAATCCAATCATACAAACAGATGAAGAAAGAACAACATGAAATAAGACAACTTTTATAAAAATTTTGACAGAAATCCATACCTGGCTGCACTAGGAATGGGAAGATGCAAACAGAATATGGTTTTGGAGGCAGAAATAAGTGATAATGACAAGTTTTCAACATAGCCAAAAAATAAAATATGCCTTGAATAAACAAGGTAAGATTCAAGCGCAACGTGTGTTGGCAATACATTAAAGAAAAGAAGAACAAAAAAAATAAACAAGAGTTACCATTAGCTTTCCTTCATATTGTCTAGAGAAAAATCTACACAAAATAACTAGCGCATGAGAGTATCATGTAAAAAAATACACTACCGATAACACCCCCCAAAACCAGATGAAACACTACAATACATTCTAAGACTCTAGTTAATTTAGATTTCAGTGACATCAAACCTTTCCCCCTAATACCTGTTTAGAGAGCAAAATCAACCTTCTTGTGGACTGGCATTTATTCTACATGCAACAGAGAAGGCTGAACTTCACAGTGACTGATAAATTCACAAAGTTCTCTATGAAGTGATATCTGCCATGGCCTAAGGAAATGAACAGAACTCAGAAATGAATCAAAGGGCAAGTATATTCACAGATAACATGGAGGATAATTCAACTGCACGTTCTTTTGCACTCAAAAAGAAAGGAAGAGGATGTAGCTTAAGAAATAGTTAAAATAAAAGAGAGAGTGAGGGAGAGAAAGGGATGGGTGAGTCTTTTTCAGCTTTTTAAAATACAAGCCCTTCCAGTACTCGATGACCAGAAGAAATTGCCATGCTGTTATTATTAAGGGCCTGACACTGTCAGTAACCTTTCAGTTCCACACGAGGAGGGAGTATGAGGTAATTATCAGTAAGACTGAATTAACCTTTTAACAATCAGGAGGTTCACTTTTAGCACGGATATGAGATTAGTGGGTTTTGACAGGATGGTATTTTGCATTAAGTAGTTCCAGAAACGTCAGATAGTGTCTATAAACACCAACAATGGAGGGTGTCAGTTGAACTCACGGTGTTTTCCAAACATTTCCCACAATCTTTTGGCTTCATTAAGTATCAGAACAAAATGATTTGTACATCTGAATCTGTGCAGACTCCTAGACTGTGTTTCCAAATTATAATGAAAAAGCCAGTAGTAATTTTTTTTCGAAGAGTGGTGCACAGACAGTTGCACACACACGGATCTCATTAACAAAGTGGGATGCACACGTTCCTACACTTAATGCAAACGTTCAAAGACGTGTATAATGCCTTTCTGTTTCAAAGAATTAAATGAAATATTCCTTAAAGCTATCATATTTTTTCTTATTCATTAAGCATGTTTTTATGATATTATGACATTATTAACATTAGGTATTTTAGCTATTTCCTCTGCCATTGTTACGATCCAGCTCAGAAGGTGAGGGTAAGTCAGGTTATTGTCACTAGACCCCTTGCAGTAGCTTAGAGTGAAATGATAATGAATGATTGGTGTTCATAAATGTACATATATGGGTTTATTTTAGAAAAATTTGGCTGCAATGAAAAGGACATGTAGTTGTTTTGGTTATTATCTATAGTAACACAGCAATATAAAAGCATAAAAATAACAAGAAAATGTGTAAGGAAAAGAAAGAAAGAGAAAGAATGGGTAATAGTAGAAAGATACTACCACCCATGGATCCAGTGATGAAACTTGATTGTTGCAAGTTTGATGCCACTGGTCAAAGTGATGGCCGCAGTCTCCATCCATCAGGGATGGGAGAAGCCCCCAGAAAAGAGTTTGATGGGTTAATACATGTTCAGTGTTAGGTGGGAATACCCAGGCACCTCCCCTGGGGGGAAGTTTTACCCTGTCTTTTGCAACACTGTGGATCTTTTGCAACCATGTGGATTACATACAGTCCTGAGGTGAAAGGCCCCAGAAATGAGTCTGGGGGTGCTTTGTGTGTCTGTGATGGTTTATGACCCCTTCCATGCCATGACAGCTGCCTCTTGCGGCAGCGTAGTTGAGCCAGTTATGCCCCAGCAGGGGGGTTGAAAACCTTCAGGCCTGTGTGTGAATGTCCTGTGTGGATGGGACCTTCCCCAGCTGGGGGGAGTTTGACACCTGAGCCAGTTGTGTCAGGGAGGACACTGGCATGATGAAAACACCACCCTTCACAGCCACCTAACACACATAACCACTGCAATTATTTTTATGCAAGAGCATTTTTGGTTCGGTTCTACTTCACAGCTGTAAAAAAGGTTTGTGTTGTGAGATCAAGGCCAATAAGGGCCTGTGCAAGAAACAGCAAGAATTCCAGAGTGACACAGCAGCAATCTAAAGGTAAGAACATTGAATATAACCAGTATCCCACTTACACCTGTCTGTCCTCCAACCAAAATGACTGAACCCCACTCCGAGATGTCACAGTTGCAGCAGCTTGTGGCAAAACTACTTAGTGGATGAAAATGGGAAATCTCACTTCCTTAGAGGTCTCTGATAAATTTAAATCTAAAATTTCTATTGAGTAAAAACCAGAGAAGACCTACACATGCTTGTATATAGTCAGTACATACTCAAATGTTGTTTTAAAACTTTATTAAGACTTAAAAGTGGAACTCAGGACTTGTGCTAATTGTTCTAGAACTTTGTTCCACAGGCATTAGCAGATTTTGTATTCTGAGAACAATTTCAGGATAGAAATTCAGTACAGACATAAGAATTATTCCTCTTCTTACATTACTACTGAAGCAAATTACAGAGTAAGTAAAGAATGATTTTGTTAAGTCCCAAGGAATGCATTTTCCATTAGTTTTGAAAGTGTAACCTTTAAATTCAATAGAAAAAGTCTTCATGTCCCACATGCATGAATGGAAAAAATAAGAACTCAGGTAGCCAAAAAAAATCCTACTTATTTCCCATGGCTTTTAACCAAAGACTTCATGGTTTATGGCATAAAACGTCTTTCATAGTTACTAAGCTGAAATCTTGTTAGTATATATTAATTACATAAAATATATTTCCTTTTAAGTTAGTATCAATTAGACAACTGGTTTTAAAACAGTTTTCTTTCATCCCGGGAAAGCTGAGCATTTCCTAAAATCAACAGGAAAAGGCCACACGGTCAAACAGTTGTTTGCTGAATAAGCCAAATATGAGTTTAGATTTAATAAAGAAATCAAGGATAGGAAATAAATCAGAACAAGACACAGGTAAGTCATACATTTCTACTATTCATTCCTAAGGATTTTGTTGGAAAAACGGACTAGGCGTCTATGGAAAAACTGCCTACTCATCAGAGTAAAGAAAGTCAAAGATGACGCTTTCTCAACTCTCTTGCTGCTCTACTGCAATGACCTGCAAAGCCTGCACAGCTGCCCTCCTGATCTCTCCAACGGCACTGGAGGGCTAAGAAGAGCAGCACAATAGATTCATGCACACTACTAGAAGTGGAGGAGGGGTGACCTTTTGACAAGGACAAACTCCTGCATCAAAAACCTTTACCCAGCATGCTTCACAGCTTTAAAGCATGTTTCTCTTCTACTTCCAGTTATAAATATCCAAACACCTGGGTTTGGAGCAGCTGTAATCATGGTATTTTGAGCTGCCAGTACCACTGTATTAGTATGGTGCTGTCTTCAGGCTATGTCATCCCATCTCCTGGTAAGGCTAATAACTTTGGGTAAGTGGACAACTTCACGTACATACACTGGTTTTAAACTTGACCCACCTGATGACAGTATACAGAGAGAGAGCCTGTATAATTCAGTGCTAAGCTATGCATGTCTGCTCTCTCCTATTCTCACTTTATTCCTATCCCAGAAGGAGGAAAAATAGTATGCAAATCCAAGACAACAGTTTTCTTCATTTTGAATTGAGGTGTTTCAAAATACTGCTTTGAAAAAAAGACAACTCACAAGTCACAACAAAAAGTCAGTCCACAACCTAAGTTAACAAGAATAGTCCATTTCTTGTCTTGTTAGTGGACTAGTCTTGTTAGAGGGCCATGAAGGCACACTAAAAATAAAAAAAAAAGGTTATTTATTTAAGTGGACATATAAAGCATTCACACATAAAAAAAGTCCAGTATTAGTTTTTTAATAGTGTTTTGAACAAAATGCATACCTGCAGGTGTGATCATCACTTACACTTGCAATTTCTTGACCTTCGTTGGGAGCAAACACCAGATCGTTAATGTAATCTGAGTGGCCGTCAAATGTCTGCCAACCAGAAAAGAGAAATACTTTTACCTTAGAGCAGACTGTTCCACCAAGGTACTTAACAGACCTGCTAATGAGAAGATGTGTGTTAAGATAAAATTATCATTTTAATAGAAGGTAAAGAAAGTTTTTATCGGTAACTGGATTTCTTTAAAATATCTAATTCATGTGTATATTCATACCGTAGGTGAAAAGACCTCCCCACTATTCCTTGTAGTTAGCACAGAGGTCAGTTTGATGCTTTTGCTTGACAGAGATAAGTGAATCACACCAGAGCTTTTTATAATTTTTTCAACCTGTGAATTTTGAAGGTAGAAGAATAGTAAATCCCAGAAAGAAAGAGGAGAATGACCAGGAAATGAATGTATGCATGATCTACCTACATTAAAGAACTCTGATCTCTGAATCTCTCATTAAATACATCTACGGTGTTTTTGACAGAAATCTCACAAAATTTTAAGCCAGGCAAATGTCCATGTGTAGATGTATCTGTTACTGTTCCACTCTCTTCTATTCAGTCGCACTGATTAAGTCTCAAGGCATAGCTGCTTTTGTTTTGCCCAGCAAGGTATCATAAAAATGAGACAAAAATATCCTCTGGTTAACAGCATGAGACTGAGAGATTGCAGAGGAAAACAAGGTCGAATGAAAACAAGTTCCACAGTTTTCTGAAAGAAAAACACACCACCTTTAAGTGTAGCTATTCTGAGGAGCAAATGCAGAACTGATAAAAAAAAAAAAATCTCAAGCACACACAAGAACTAAATCCCCCTCTCTGAAAGTTTTGTGAATGCCTCATCACTTCAATACAGAAACATTTTCAGCAGCCAACTTATTTTTTTCCAATAAGTCATTATTTTATTAAAACCTAATGGATTATACTAGAACTAATAGATCCTAAGATGATGCTAAACTATTTAGACAGAATGCCAAGTCTTTTGACAATTTTCAGCATTCTGAATTCAAATATCCTGCCTCATTTTACTTCTACAGTTCTGATGAAATATGCTTTTCATTAAGCAAAATTTGAAGCAGGACAAGGAAGACATAATTCATTTCCAAATGAAAACCTCAAAAGGAGAAAAAGGTTTCACAAAGAACCATCAGTCATATTTTACCTTTTGTTTTTTTGTTCTGGGCTTGATCCAACCCATAAATTTTGGATTAGCTGTGTCGACAAAGTAATGGAAAACTCAAGTGTGCTTCAAGTTCCTTGTTGATAATTACATCAAGACAGTTTTTCCACCGGGAAAACAGAGTAAGATTACTCCATCTGTCCCTCCAGAAGCAACACATACTAATTGTTTACTATGAAAGACAAAATGTTCGAAGATTACGTTCTGAACATAGTCACATACTTCCTTCAGCTTTGTTCCCATGTTCTGTACTTCTCCTGAAGATCCCATGTGTCAAGTGTGCACTGTATAATGGATCAAAATTTTCCATGTGCTCATCCTGAGTTCAACCTCAGGTTTATGAAATAGGTTTTGTGAGGTATCAGTTAACTGTTAATAAGAAGCCACAATAAAGCCATCAAACTTTATTGAAAGCCAGATCAGCACAGCTCATCCAGAATCTGTGAACATCTGGGATTTTGCATGTGCTTTAAATCAGAGTTAGGTGTTACTTTTCTTGACAAGAAATCTAGAGTACAATGATCATCCAGGTATAAGAAATTAAGATGATTGCCCAGAGAAAGGATTTTCCACACTTCCTATCAAAAAAACTCAGAAGACAGTTGCAAAGACAACTTTTACTGACATAAACACACTAGTCCACATTCTTTCTTTTCGTTAATGAGTTCGTCACTAATAGGTAAAAATATATCTTTTTAGCTGTTTTCTGATTATTTTTAACATTAGACCAAGCCTGACCCAGTAACAATACGTATTTTTACTTTTTCCTCAGCCAGAGTACATCCTTAATAAATTTCTTGGACAGCTTATTTCAGTGGTGGAGCTGGCATAAACAAAGCTAATAGCTTTACTGTTAAATTCAAGCCAACACTTCTCATTTGTATTGCATATGCACCGAACAATCATAGAATCATTAAGGTTGGAAAAGACCTCTGAGATCATTGAGTCCAAGCATTAACTTAACACTGCCAGGACCATCCCTAAGTACTACATCTATAAGGCTTTTGAACACAGTGATCACACTGCTTCCCTGGGCAGCCTGTTGCAATGCTAGACCACCCTTTAACACAAAATTTTTTCCTGATATCCAATCTGAACCTCCTCTGGCACAACTCGAGACCATTTCCTCTTGTCCTATCGCTTGTTGGCTAGGAGACTGACCCCGACCTGGCTACAGCCTCCTTTAAGGCAGTTGTAGGTCCCTCCTGAGCCTCCTTTTCTCCAAACTGAACAACCCCAGCTCCCTCAGCTGCTCCTCGTAGGACTTTTGCTCCAGACCCTTCACCAGCTCCACTGCCTTCTCTGGACATGCTGCAGCACCTCAATGTTTCCCTTGTCATGAGTGGCACAAAACTGAACAGACGATTCAAGGTGCCAAGTACAGAGGAACAATCGCTTCCCTACTCCTGCTGCCCACACTATTTCTTGTGGCCTTATTAATCCAAATTAAGTTAAAAAATTAGAACTGAGATGTTGAATTTAGCTCAATAGAGTCTGTAGAACCAAATTCATCCCATTGTTTAATTATTTCAACTTATTATCCATCCATTACCTACAATGTTGAAGAAACTTTACATTCTGCTAAATTAAAGGATTTACTTCACAGGTTAACGTTAAAGCGCGTTGCCTGAAATTCACTGGCAGATGTTACATAAATAGATAACTTTAATATGGAATGATAGACATCAACTCAAAAGCAAAGAGCATTAAGAACTTTTAGAACTGTTTTGTCAGAAATCCCACCAAGCTGACTGTAACTATGTCAGTTATCCCACTGCTCAGTGGCAAATTCATGTAAGATGACCAACACTGAGAGAAGGAAATTAAAAGTATGTGCATGTATGAAGCAACGTAAAGAGCATCTTCTTTCAAGACATTTAGTAACATCCATCTTTACTTCTTATGCAATGCCTTTACTCATTCAATTATCAGTATGGCCACATAAATGACATCCAGAATTCACTTAATTTCTGTATGACAAATCTCATTGTCTTACTAATACAAATTAACACACCAAAAATAAAAGTTTGGCTTTTTTCTCCTTTATACCCACTAAGCCCCTCTCATGAAAACAGGCATTATCATATTCTAAAGCAATAAAAAACCAAGGAAGACTCTCCCCCAATTTTTTTTTATTTATTAGCTTTGCTTATCGTTAGCTAGGACCTCACCAAAAAAACTTCAAATTGGATATCATAAACATCTAATTAATAGTAGTACTTGGACTGGGACATTGTTTCAAAGGAATAATTTTGAAGGAAATCAGAAGATCACGTAGGTGATAATCACAGTTATTCCCTCTTGAAACACAGAAAGGTATTTACAATACAACGATTATCCCTAGAGATGTTGGATCTAGGATCTGTCACAAATGGAGCAGAAGGATAGTTAAAGATTAGACTTCACTAAAAACTAAATAATCTTTTAAAAATCACATTAGCTGCCCTTACCTTAAATTCATTCTTGTCC
The DNA here is from genome assembly GCA_013397865.1 of Struthidea cinerea. NCBI lineage: Eukaryota > Metazoa > Chordata > Aves > Passeriformes > Corcoracidae > Struthidea > Struthidea cinerea. Next base: position 1,216,383 of record VZTI01000537.1, on the reverse strand, counting down.
TGCAGATCAGAAGTAAATAGCCTTAACTTCCTATCAGAAGCTGCAGTGCAAAACCTACACTCAACAGACAAAAAAAGGCTCGTCAGTCAATCAACATTGCAATAATTGACTTTTTATCAGTTTTCCTTCATTTTAAAAATGCAAAGTGAGATGCGAAGAAAAAAATCGGATTTTGAAAAAAACAAAAGGATCTATCTTAACATTTCTGCTTTGGCAACAAGTAGAATTATAACTGGAGCTTATCTGTAAAATAGTGTACATCAAGTGCCAAGAATACTTATTCATAGAAAGAAATGCAAGACATTTTACAAAGCTAAATCTGGATCAATTACCAATTACCTGAATTATCTCTCATAAATTCCACTGAAACTTTCCTTGGAAGAAGTTAAGTGGTAGAGCATAAAAAACAACCCTCATTATCAGTGGTTTAAAATACTGAAATATAAAATTCATAAACCAATTTCTATTCAACATATTTTAACCCAAAAGACTGTTCAAAAAAGGCGTAGTAAGTAACTATGGTAATTTTGAAGAATCATACAAACTAGTGAGTACATTTTAATTCTTAAGTTCACATTTAATACCTATCTTTCTAGATTTTCTAGATTTACACTCAATGGCTCTCACAAATAGTATCTGACCTACTCTGAAACACAGCATGTATTATACAATCCAGTACAAATAGCTTTATAAAGGAGGTCATTCAAATGATGTCACGTTTACCAAAGCACTTAAAAGAAATGCTTCTTCACAGATGTACAAGGAAAGAACTATGTCTGAGGTCCAAAAAATAATGAAAAAAATATTATTCACTGCTTGTTCACTGGCGAGAAGGTCAAGAAGCACAAGAAGTAGGACAAAAAACAAGCAAATGAACAAAAAAATACTATAAGAATAAAAAAGTACTACTGAAGAGCTCAGAGACTTCATCAGTGATTTCTAAGGAGTCAGATTTCACTCATAAGCTTTGAACTGTCCTATATTAAGGACTTAGGGAAAACAGGTAAGAGACAAGGATTCACTGCAGTTTTTTATTGTTAAGTACCTTATCTGGGGAGGTATAGCATCAAGTCTAGTTTCAGGACTCCACGCTATGGCATCAACTCTGATTCCATGGTGAAATGTTCTTAGTGTCTTATATTGCATGCCTTCCACTTCTGCATCCTCCTCCTGTAGAAATACTGCAGTTATCTAATTCAGAACAATGTCTTGATGACTTCTAACAAATCAGATTGATATGAAATAAAAAGGCTTTCAAAATTACACATTCTGGGATCTTTTTAGATCATAACCTTAAAAATGAAAACCTAGAATATACTGAAAGTATTAACTTGAAATATTTAAGTACTTAAAAATACATTAAATTATTTCAGTCTTAAGCCAGAGGCCAGCGCAGAGCATAAAAATCAGAACTGAGCTACAAAGATGCTGAGCTCATTCTCTGTAGAAGTAGTATCTTCACAGATAAATCCACTCATAATACCTATCCACTTATAACTGCAATGAGAAGAAACAATGGGAAAAAAAGCAAGCATGTAATTTAAGCTGTCTTCTCTCTGAGTTGTTTTTATACTATGAAAAAATGCTGCCACTTTCAGAGCATCGCTCTTCAAACAGCAGGAGATACAAAGGTATCATCTAACCCTAATTACAGGCTTGCTTATTCTTCCCACTGGTGCAAACACCACATGATAGGAAAAATGAAACAAGAGTTGGGATTGCAAACTCCATCGATAAGTTGACCTCTAAAAAGCTTTTAAAAGTTTTCAGAACATCCAGTGGAGCACCTCAAAGGATATTTCTACACAATTTTCTCTATGTCACAATTCTGCTTTAAGGTAAAAAACCTCTGCACGCCCTTGGCATAACGTAGAGGCCAAGCAGAACCCAGCTGAGGATGCATGAAATTACCCACAGTTTTTCAATGCTTCTCAACAGGAAGAAAGAATAACATTTTCCTCTCCTACTTTGAAATACTCATTGACTCCACATGAGCAAGGGAAGGGAGGATATGAAAATTATAGAAAAAACACCTTGTACCAGTGGTTGTCAAAATTTTAATTCCTTCCTTTTCAAGGCCTACACCAGAAACAAGGTAGAGAGCAACACAAATGTCAGTATGTTTTTGTGGTTAGCGCTAGGTGCTCCTCAGAAAATTTCCAACAGTAAGACCATGGGGAATAACAATAATAATAATAATAAAAAAAACATCAGCTACGGTATTATTCATAATAGAAAAATTACAAAAACTGTTGTATAATAAAGAAGCAAGATGAAAGAAAAAAGCTTAGACATTCCAAGCAATCATCTCCGACTGATTGTCAAGCATCTAGGCAAAAACCCCCATCTAATGAAAAACATTTTATCCAATATAAAAAAATACAATACTCAGTATTTTATGTTTTAAAATTTTTCACAATATGATAATTCTAAATAATTTCAAGGTTTCCAACAGTCTGTGAGGGAGGTCCAGTAAAAACAAATGGGAGGAAAAAAAAAGTTAGGTAAGTATTTCTACAGTTCATCCATAAAAAGAAATACCTGTAAAATTAGCACAGACATATCAGTGTGTATTTTATATATATATATATTTATATTTTCCTGAAGAACAAGTATTCTAGTCTTGTTAGTGTAACAAACAAGTAAAATTCTCCTTTGTTTACCACAAGGAGAGGAGGAAACAGGAAAGTGACCAGAGTCTTCCTGCAGTAGCAGTGCTGGTGAAGTCAGTTTCAGGGGCATCTAATAAAAACAATAACACAGACTAACCTGAAATCTGCAACTCCCAACAACCACGTAATTGTTGCCACCATAAGCAATGAGGGAACAGGAATCTCCACTGTCAAATGGATTGAATTTTACCACGTGCACGTAATCCTCGCAATCCACAGTGTAAGAAGTGTTTCTAGTAGAATCTTGCTTCATTTTCAGTGAACTAAGTCAACGTATCACAGAAGCGATGTCTTCTCCAGGATGAAAATCTACATTCCTACACAAAAATCTAAAAAAACATAGATTACTCATTTGCATAAATAAAAAATGTGGAGTATTTGCGGCAGAGCAAATAAAAATTTTAAGAACACAAAAGCTGCACTTACACTTATTATTTTCAGATGTGGCATGTTTGTTTCATCAATGAAAATATTTACTAACCTAACATACATTCAAAACTGTCTCTACAGACTCCAGCAATAACTGCAGATTTTGTGCTACCCTTGGCAACCCAACACCAATACAAAAAACCAAGTAACTGCACGCACCAGAGAAGCCACATACATGCATTTTAACATTTTCAACCAAATGACAAGAAACAATACATCGCTACCTTCAAATTCTCTTGTCTACCTCTTTACAGACGATGTATATAACTAAAAACCAAGTTAACCAAGGTTGCAAGACTGTAAATGAAAATACTGTCATGCATACAACCATTTTTCAAGAAAATCAGATTCCTGTGCTAGAACACAAGAGGCCAAGATACACAATTGATTTCAGAATCACTCCTTTTAGTCCCAGTACAGATTTGACATTAGTTTATGTCTTTTTGGGAAATCAGACCTTTAACTACACACCATGTGGAAAACCAGCTTGAAATCTCAGACCTTTGACAAATTCTGGTGTGTAAATGATCTGGAGGTCTCAGCATCCAAGACTGAATGTTTTGCTTGGGAGCCAGCCAGACTTGACACAGGCATCACTCAAACACAGAGAGGCTCTCCATAGCTGTGTGTTTATTTATTAAGTCATACAACAAACCACCATATTACCATAAGCACTTTAGCCATACAACTTGCATAACTTTGCTTCTAAAGCCAAATGCAAGTTTTAACCCTACCTGCAGTTTTCTTCCTCTAAGGCTTCCTGTGAACACAAGGCATTATAGAATCTTAGAATGTTAAGGGATTGGAATGGACTTTAAAGATCATCTAGCCCCCAACCCCGCTGCTATGGGCAGGGACGTCTCCCACTAGACCAGGCTGTCAACGCCTCATCCAACCTGGCCTTGAACACTACCAGGGTTGGGGCATCCACAAGCTCCCTGAGCAACCTGTTCCAGTGGCTAACCATCCTCACCGTACAGGATTTCTTCCTCACATCTAACTCAACTTTCCTGTTGCTCAGTTTGTACCCGCTGCTCCTTGTTCTATCACTACAGTTCCTGACAAAGAGTCCCTCTCCGGCTTCCCTGTAGTGCCACTTGAGATGCTGGAAGGTGTTGTGAGGTCTCCACGCAAGCTTCTCTTCACCAGGCTGAACAACCCCAACTTTCTCAGCCTGAATTATCGGTCACCAGACCAGCTTGACAATATCAACAGCACTGTTACCTTCATTCCTTTAGTAAACACGATTACGGCAACCGAGCCGCGTGGGCGCCCGTTACCTCCCCCCATCCGCGCGCATCCTTTTCCCTCCTACTCCCTCCTTTTCCCTTCACGGCCCAGCTGCTGCTCCCCAGCCAGGCTGCCGCAGTTACCCCGGCCTGGGGGTGGTCCTACCCCGCCTCACACGCACCTCCGCGGCCCCGGCTCCC
>VZTI01000537.1:1163216-1211767 GCA_013397865.1 Struthidea cinerea | reverse complement strand
CGGACACGCCGCGGTACCGCCGCCTCAGCGGCAGCGCCCCGGGACCGCGCTGAGGGGCGGCAGCGGGGCCCCTGGGCCGCCGCAGCCGGCAGCGTTCGGCGGCGAGGGTAATGCCAATTCCGGCTTCGGGGAGTTAGGGGCTGCTTCGTAGAGGTTTTGGCTTGTTCAGGCTGTTTCTCTGGGAGTGACAGGTATTGTCCCTCGGAAACCTCTCAGAGTGGGGAGAACGACAAGCCTCCGGAGAGGTTTTACTCTGCCCCACGCTGACTTGCAGCCCACCTGTTTCATCCTCTGTGACCCCCATGTGATGTTCACATTACGAAGTGGGTTGTCCGCTTTAGATATTTTGGAGAGTAAGAAGTTGCTGTTACAGTCGCGCTTGTTTCCCTATGTCTCCTGCTCTCCTTGACCCTTGCCCACACGTCTTCACTTTTTAGAGTCGTGCCAATCACCGAAAAACAAACGCGCTATGGTCTCTGCCTCAGCTGTGTGAAAAAAGGTCAAAGGTTGAGTTTTGTCTTCTAGCAGTAAATGGAATGGGTATCGCTCTTGTGCTGTCACTGCAGTGTTAGGGAGCTTTTGTTTCAAAAAAGAACAAGTTTAAAGGCAAATTTGTACTACGTTGTCATGTGCCTTGTCTCGACAAATGCAAGAAGGTGAGAAAGACCAAAGCACGAAATACTTCCAATTATTGTCGGGGGAGATAGTGGCTTATAGAATTAAAAAAAAAAAAAAAAATTGGAAAAAGACTATATAGGTAACAAAGGTGTTTAGAGTTGTCTGTGTTAGCAAGTCTTAGAAATATTAAGTCTCTTTTTTCCAGGTTTGAAACATCCTCGATAGACACTCGTCTGAATGCACAGCAAATGCAGAAAGTACCGAAGACACTCTGAAGCTGCTTTTGGAGACAAAAAGACCGTCGTATTTGTGATAACATTCCTTTATGTTGGCATAATGTACAAGGAAAGTAAGGGCTTCAAGAGGGCGTTACATACATAAGCACTTTTAACCCCTTATCATCACAGTGGCTCTGTCACAGTGAGGCAAATCTGGTTTAGCTGGAAGAGTTTATTCTAGGAACTTGATCTTTAAGAAGATACAACAAGGTTTGCACGGGCTTGTTGGGAGGTGAAAACCTGCATATGCCTCTGGCATAGTTATAGTCATTTTTCTCTTGGTTATCTCTACTGGTGGCAATGGTTACTTTCCAGCAAAAAATTTTACACTTGGTCAGGTGTTTCAGAAGACAATGGCCTTTATTTTCCAACTCTGAAAGGACTACTGTGTGTGGAGCAGACTGCATGTTGATGGCATTACAACTGTCCATGGCTGAAGTCAATAAACAGGTTAGCATTCTTTTCAGTATATTCTTGGTACATCGCAGACTTGGTTACCTTGCTGCACTTAGTGCTTAGGCACCAACTTGAAATGGCTGTTTTGGTCATTTTGTTGCTGTTTGTTAAAACAGGGTGTGTCTGAGGGCCGGATGCATCAGGCAAGAAAATTAACATGATTAAGTGCACTATTGAATCAGGACTTAGAAAAAGGAACTGCAAGACAGATGGGAGGAGGGAAGTGCTTTACTTGTATATTTAAGCTCCAAACTTCAAACACTAGCGTACTTCTGCTGATAATGTAACTTCTGTTCATTTCCATCCAATGTTTCTTTTGTGCTGTAGATCAGGGTGGGAGAACATATGGCATTTGGGGTGCATCTTTTTTTCTGAATGCTCCAAAAATGTTTTGCAATGACAAGAGCATGAGTATAAAACTGATTTGGTATAGTCTGCATGAGTCATATTTGCCACAGTCCATTCTTGGCTGCTGCTTTTCCTGACACTTGTCAGGTGAAGATCTATATGTATGTATAAGTTGTGAGTGTGTACCCAGTACCAGCAGGAATTATATGGTTTTCTTTGTGCGAGTACATGAAGTGTCTGTCAAATGGTGAAGGGGAGGTACAACTTTGAAGTGTCTCTGAAAGAAGCACTGTGGCTTGTCAGAGCTAGAGGATGTCTGAAACATACCAGAAACAGTTTCAATATACAATCAGGCCTTTGCCCGTGTCTCATCAAACGAGAACTATTGCAATATTTGTTGTAGTAACCTAAAGATATCTTTTTAGGTCAGTTAACTTAATTATTGATGAAAACAAATGACAGCTGTTAGAAGACTTAGTCAAATGTTGCATAGTAAATCAAACGTGTAGTACAAAGCTTTAGTTTAAGAAAACTAAAGCAGACATACCAAATCAACAAACATACCAGAAATGAAAGAACCACATCAAAGCGAAATCCCTAAGCCAATAAAAAACCCAAACAAACTGAAAACCTGCTTCAGTTTGTGCATCAGAAAAAAATTTGTAGTGTAAAATGTGCAGACTGGGGGTGTCTCCTGTCTAAACATTAAGTATAAAACTGATTAAGTCATCCCCCACTGTCAGAAACATTACAGCAAGGATACTAGAATCCCAAGATACTACATTTGTACTTCATAGAATGTAGTAAATTCCAGCCAAGGGCCTGGTGTCCTCACAATACCTGTGTAGGTAAAATGAGAAAATTAGTGTGCATCAAAATTAACTCTTGGAGAACTGATAAAAGACAATGATGCAAAACTACATATGGAAGTGATCGCTGTTTGTCATGTTTGTTGTGATTCTCAAGGGAAAACTACAGACAGATTTGCAAAGCCAGCTCTGGGAACTAAAATGTGTTGTTCTGTTGTGTGCCAAAATTTATGGACATGGAAAGGTTATGGTTCATTGCTCCCTGTTTTCCATATGATAAGTTTTTCCCTTTCACTAGAGGTAATGAATTTATTCTACTTTCTCCTTTTTTTTTGTCCTCCAGAAAATATTCCTCTCTTCTATAAATATCTTTTCTTTCAGAGATGATCTAACAAAAATTATAGCAGTCATTTTCAATTAATTTAGTTTCAAAATATGTAGCTTTTCCTTCAGATCTGAAGAAAGAACAAGTGTTCAAAAACCTGACTTGTTTTCTCTGATTATACTTGTTGGTTTAATAAGACAAACCTTGGCTTGCATATGTGGATTAAAGCTATTTTAGCATTTGCAGGTGCTGCCTTTGAAGCACAATTTCTTTAGACTTTATCCATTTTGAAGTTCACAGTGTTAAAGCACAATATCTGGTTTATTTTGTTCAACACTGAAACTTCAAACTAAGATGCAGAGTATTGCAGTTGTAGGCATGTCCCTTGTTAGGTCTCTGATTTAAATATAATAATTCTGTATTGTCAACATAACACCTGTAGAATAGAAATCTATTATGATAAAGTCAATTACTGCAATAAAAAAATTTCATTAACAGGCTACTGAGTGGCTGTATTGAGAAAAACCCAATGCATCCAACCTATCACAAACAACCAAAATACTGTTCTCTTTCTTTAGGAGCCTGGACAATTTTAATGGATTTGGTGTTTTAACTATTACCTGTATCTGCAGTGGAAATGAAAAATAACAAAGCTTTTTGGAGATCTCCAGAAAAGTTTAAAAACTTCATCATCTATTAATCTTAAATTTCACCAGAGTAAGGGTAGCAAGCAATGTGATAAACACGGATCAAATAGCAGGAATGAAAGACAAGAAAATTCTATACTTTGAATTCCTCTGAAAATACTTTGGTTTGTAGCACAGTTGTAGCCCTGTGGCTTAAAGACAAGCGGCAGAAGGTCTGTGATGGAAGCAAATACTTTTTACTTAGATTGATTAGTATAGCTCTAGAATCTAGGAACATTTCCAAGGAGAAGAACCTTCCTCAAGGTTTGAAATAGGAGTAACAGTTTTCAAGATGAAGTTCAGCTGAGAGTAATTGTGTTGACTGTTTGCACCTGTGGATCAGAGGGGTAGAAGATGAGTTATCGGGTCAGATAATTACCTGTCATTTTCAGGCTATGGTTGTTTTAGCTAGTGGGATGGGAAACTGAAGTGTATAAAACAATTATTTTTCCAGAATCTGTGAGTTTAAGTTGTCAGACTTGTCTTAAATGTGTTGTCAATCTCTTCTAGAATGAAAGCTTTGATACTGGAGGAAAAAGTGCTTCGTTGTTGATTTTAGAAATATATGTTCCCTTTAGAAATTTGTGTTTGTGTATTTCTGGTTCTCTATAAAAGCAGTTTTGGTGTGTGGTTTAGTTCTATTCTGTGCTTCCATGGGTGCATTTTTTTATGCCGTCTGAAGAATATTATGTTCTGTTCAGTGTCTTGTATTTCTTAAAATGTTTTCCCAAATTGTCCTGTTTCCATGCTGGCAAATGACGAAAAAGGCAGAGTTGTTGTGCTGGTTTGGACAAATTTGGAGGAGAATATCCTCTGATAGAAAGCAGGTTACAACCACCCCTCCCCCACCAGGTTCGGGAAATATAGTGTTATTCCCTTAAATTCTTCTATCTGTCTCCCTTTTGGTAATGAGACACTCCTAACTAACTTTGTAGCAATTTTATGTGACGTGTTGGCTGTTTTATGTTGCAATGATGCTACTAAGAGATGTTGTCTTGCCTGTTCTTTGGCGTGATTAATTTTTCACAGAATCACAGAAGGGTTGAAGTTGGAAGGGACCTCTGGAGGTCATCTTATCCAGCCTCCCTCAAATAGGGCAACCTGGCAGTGCCGGTTGCCCAGGGCCATGTCCAGGTGTCTTCAAATTGTCTCTGGGGATGGAGACTCAATAACCTCCCTGCACAACCTGTGCCAGTACTCAGGCATCCTCGAAGTAAAGAAGTATTTCCTGATGTTCAGAGGGAACCTTCTGTGTGTGTTTCAGTTTGTGCCCATTGCCTCCAATCCTAGGGCACCTTAGGAAAGAGCCTGGCTCCATCCTCTTTGTCCCCTCCCTTCAGATATTTGTATGCATTGAGGAGATCTTCCCTGAGCATTCTTTTCTCCAGACTAAACAGCCCCAGCTTTCTCAGCCTTTCCTCATATGCGAGGTGCTCCTGTTCCTTAATCATCTTTGTGGATGATACTTTTTTGGACTCCCTCCAGTGTCAGTGTGGCTCCCTCATACTGAGGAGCCCAGAACTGGACACAGAACTTAAATGTGGTCTCAGCAGTGCTGAGTAGCCTTCTCCTCAAGGGACAGGCTCTTTAGAAAAAAGTTTGGAGTAATAATAATTTCCCTGGATTTCTTTTTAAACAAAATTGTATACTGAGGCTCTTCTACTGTCTTTCCTATACCCTGTATAATCAAAAAGTAACTATAAGTTAGTTTCATGTATTTTTGTTTTGTTTAACAACTGGAGTTGTTTTTACTGTGTTAAAACTCTTGCTGCTTAAGTCTTGATGCGTCTTCCCTAGCTTATCAATAGGATTTTTTCTTCTCCCTAACACCCCTCTCTCTGTAGTATTACAGGTGTCTGTTTTGAGGGGTTGAAGAAGAAGCAAGGATGTGTGGGGGTTTTTGATTCGTTTGTTTATAACCAGCAGGGTTCTAAATTTTCAATCTTGTGTTTTTATTACCGCTGTAATTGATAAAACACTTCAGAAAGTGCTGGTTTGTTGTTTGGATGAATGCAATTTTTACTTTGCTTATTCTGTTATTCTGCTGTTGCAGCTACTGTTCTACTGACCCCTACGTGCAATAGCTCTCTAGTCCTCCTTAAACAGAGCATAACTCTGCTCTCTTGGGCCCTGGTACTTCTTCCCATGACACCCCCCCACCCACCCAAAGAAAAAGGGGTTCAGTACCCGTGCCATTGTCATTTTATTTATTGCTATTTTGTAATATTGTCATTTCTCTAAGTTTGGGCTGTCAGCCTGTAACTTCACTGCTTCTGCGCATTGCGACCCAGCAGCTACTGGATGTCCACACACTTGTGTTCACATGAGCCAGTTTCTCAATCTGTGCACAGCACTATCGGCATGATGGGAAACTTATTTAAAATGGTGCTTTATCCTACTTTAATGTGCTTTATGTACCACACTTTGGGAACTCGTCTGCTGTGTGAGATGGTAGGCAAACAATGAAGGCTGAGCAGGACTAGAGGTGACAAGAGTGCAGAATTGCACTTGAGGACAAGGTCAGAAAACAATGCTGCAGTCTAGGAGCATGCCTGGAATGAACGTGAGACCCAGCGCAGGGGTGGTGGTTAAGCACAGCAGTCTTTTACACCATATTCCAAAAAGGGTTTATGAGCGTTTGTTTGGGGAAGGTGGAAGCGAACATGTTGATGCTGAAATGCACAACTTTCTGGTTTTTAAAACAATTTACTGTCAAAGTAGAAGTTGATTTGGTATGTAGCTAGCACTAGAAAACTTGCAATCCCTACAAAATAGTGAAAATGGTGTCTTTAAGCATAGAATGTTGCTACTGGATTTCGAAGACATTCTAAGACAAGAGTCCCAAGGAAACTTAATATACTGCACTACCAGTAAGTAAAGATGCCTTATAATACCTTATTGGTTCTATTCCTACGAAATGAAATACTTGCTCTGCCTATAATAGAATGAAAACAGTTGACTTTTTGAACTTCCTTAAGCTATTAGCCAGTTGACAAATGCTTACTGCAAAACACCACGGTATTTTTTAAAATTAATTTTAAAACCAGAGACTTGACAAATTGACTGTGTAAGTAATAGAATATGCCATCACAGTGAATGCCTGATCACAAAGGTTAATATCTGGAATGCAGTATTTGGATTTAAAATATTTTTGCAGCACTAATATAAACTTTGCTAATCTCTGCAGGCCCTTGATCTGGTGAGGAAAGGTTTTGATTTATTAGATACCTTATGAAGTTGTACTTTAACTTTGTACTCCTGAAGGATTTTGATTCAAAATAAAGTGAGAAAACAACTTTTTTTTTTTTCCCATCTACTGCTGCTTTGGTCTGTTTAAATTGGGTTATAATATGATTATATGTTTAATTTTTTGAGGGGCTGAAATGAAAATCAGGTGCTTTTCAGAAAACTTATATGCCATTTTAATATTCTGGTGATATGTGGAATAACATGTAAGCTCACAGTGCTGAATTATTATAACCCATACACAAAAGGCAAAAGAGTGCTCTGAAGCTAATATGTGAGTAACTAGTAAGTGTGAGTGTTCTTTAATTTTCACTTGTAGTTCTTTGCCTACACAATATCAAAATAGTTGACTTCCACAATTTTGGAATCGTGAATTTAATGAGGTCTATTGAGAAAGTTGTGCTAAATATGTTAGCAGACAAAGGAGGGGTCATTTGGGCTGGAACAACTTAAATTTTTAGAATTTCTCATGTTTTCTTATTTTGTGTTGTGTTCTGTTGCTAATGGTGTTTATAAGTAATTAATTTGCTTAATATGGAGATGTCATGAAATAGAATTAAACCTTTGCTCTAGACAGGAGCCGTCTGCCATTATGGACAGTGCAAAGCAAGACTTTTTACTTGGTCACAGGGCATTTATATCATGTTTCATGGTTTGTTTTTTTTTTTTGCTTCCATACATTGGGGAGTGCTTTAGATACCAGTAGCGTGGACAAAAGTTTACCAGCGGGAAGTGGGGAGTGGTACTCAGTTTAAAGAGCAGGGTGTGGACAAAAGAGGAGTCAAGTAGTGAAAGAGAAGGTGGTAAGAGCAAGTAGTTGGAGGAGAAGGCAGAGGGGCACATGGCACGTAATCTAATAATTTTGACAGGAAGAATGTAGTCTATACTGTATAGTTAGTGTTAATTATAGTGCTCGTAACAGAGGGGTGTGCATGGCTTTAATGTATTTATTAGAACTATGTAGCAACACTGTCAATGTTAGGCTAAAGTGTAACTGTATTAACACAAGAAAGAAAAGCTTTTTTTTTTGGCATATGTTTTCCCAGTTTGCTGCTTGAAGCAAGGTAAGGGAGCCCTATTTACTACCTTTGGGTAGTAAATGCCTGCCATGCTGAAAACTGTTTCTGCAAATGAAGAACTTTATGCAAGAAGTAGTCATGCAACACTCAGAGTATTTTCTCATAAGTAAAGTTTGATATACGTGCCTGGTATTTTAAAGATCAGGAACGAATACTGACAGAATACAACAGAATTAACTGTAAATGCAAAGCAGTGGAAGAACTTCAACTATAAGTAAGACTTTGAGATAAATTTAAATTATAATAATTTTCAAACATATATGCTGCTTGTTTTAAATTTATTTTCAAAGCTATGCTGAATATGAAACATAATATTTTTTTGCTTATTTTGGTTCTGTTAGCACCATGGAGACTTCACAGTATCACTTAGTGATGTGTTGGAAACTTGGAAGTATTTATTACATGACAAACTAGGATTATCATATGAAAACATGAAAGAACCTGAAAATTATGCTGATGTGAAAAAAGCCTATCATGCCTTCTTAGCAAGAAGCAATATGTTTGATTTAATAGACATATGCCAGAAGTGCTATAGTCTTGGACTTTTACCTGACGATGAAAGCATATCCCCTGTAAGTATTATGTTTGTTTGACCTCTTATATTGTTTTGACATATTTTTTGTTCCAGTTATGGATTTATGGCACGTCAGATTATATGCAGGAGCTCTGAGTTATTCAGAAGTTACTTTTTTTTTTCTGTTGGGGAAGCCCTTGAGTTTAAATTACTAAATGTTGTAAAGAGACCTTAAATTCTCTCAAAAATTATTTCTGTCTGTTGTCCTGCTGGATAGTGCAGTCCCACAACTCTTCTATGAATAAATTACTCCTTGCCATAAATTGAATTGAAAAATAACCTGTAGAGATTTAATAAAGCTGGGACAGAGCTTAGTAATTAACATGTCATGGAGTTTTGGTTGTATGTTGATGTGGAGCCAAAATATTTTTAATGATTACCATTCTGAAAATACCATGCTTTTTAAACAAAAACTTCTGTATAATGTGTGTATTTGCATGTTAGACTTCATTTTTAGAAGATCCAGTTCAGCCACTCAGTCACAGCTCTGTTGTAGCTTATTGCAGCTTATTGCTTATTTGTTTGTTTGGGGTTTTTATTTTCCTCCCCCTTTTTGTGGGAAAGATAGGGAACCTGGGTCAGTTAATGAGCTCTTCCTAAACTTGGCATAACGTATTAAATGTTCTCCGGAACACAAGCGGTGGCTTTTAGTACAAGTGTATCACATAACTGTTTGGGATAATTTCTAAGTTAATTTGAATCTTACACCTTATTTCTCTACTAGAACAGTTGTACTTTTAAAGACTAAAACTAAAAGTTGGTTGTAAGGGCTGTGCTTACCTAAAAACACTGGCAAAGTGGCAGAAGGGTAGGTTTACACCAGGTTTTAAAACCACTTTTGCTTTCTAGTCATCTGCATATTTAAGTTGATTCTGATCTTTTTATTAAAGGTTCAACTATTGGAATTTATTTCTGGTGTAATGAATGCACAAGAAAATAATGGTTCTGTTCTTTCTACTCCTACACAAATCAACAGACAGGGCCAGGAGCATGTGAAGGTAAAAATTATTTTTGTCTCTTGTAATGTTCTGTATCTACTGAAAAAATGAAATATAACAGTTTTATTTTCTGATTGTTGTTATTCAGTTGTGGCTGGGTTAAAAATAAAACCTGTATATTCAAATTCTGTATTACTTGAGTATATTGTAGATGTCTATGGGGCTCTGTGCTGAAATTTATATTCTGGAAGACAGTCCAGAATGGCAGGCACTTGATGTAGCATAAATTTTTCTACAAGTACACCATCACTCAAACATTGTCTGGACTAAGCATTAAATAAGTGAAGTAATCTCCTTTGACTTCATTTTATTAGCTTGTACTCCCTTACATGTGGAAGAAATCTGAATAGCCACTGTATTGGTAGTTGTGGCAAAGCAAACAAGGCTTGACTGTCCCAATAGAGGACTTAAGGACTCTCTAGAAGTATTGATTCTTTCCCTTTACCCTTTCAACCACCAAAATAAGAATCTCTGAATAGTCTCTAACAGTGTTTGAAATGCTGGAGCTTTAGTCATTTCCAAACTTGCTTTTCTCCTAATAAATGGCAGTTTCAAATCAGTATTTGGGTATAACACAGAATGTTTCTGAACAAGAAGTTATTTTCTGAACTGAGGTTCTCTCCCTAAATAGTACTTCTACCACTACCACAATGGCTTTCTTGCTGCTCTGACTTGTGCAGTAAAAATATTCTTTGCTCTTTTTTCCTTTTCTGGGGACTGTCTTTGCAGACTGTCAAGTGTACGTGTTTGGTTTTGTTACTGCATTTTGTTGTACACATTCTGTGGTATAAGAAGACATTCCATAGCAGCTATGTTTTCTTGTTATGTGTTCTTCTGTTAATGGCCTTTTTAAATTTTTTTTTCTTTGTGACAAAACTGCAAATTCTGCTGTTCTGGGACTGTTGTTCTCACAGAGTCCAGAATGGTGCTGCAGTATTAGCGATTACAATATTATATTTTGGTTACGTGGGTGAGGCTGGGTCACAATTTATGTCCAAACTCAGTCAGTGGAGTTTCTTTGATTGAAATCCCTTGAATACCAAGAGAAAAAATTACTGAATCTGTGGCACAGCTGGCAAGTAGTTTAAAATCTTAGTCTTTTTGAAGTTAATGACAAATTCTTATATGGTTTAATGGTGCTAGTATTTGCCTTGAGATAGAAAAGGAATGTCTGTGAGGAGGTTTCTAAATAGAAATTTATAACCAATTTTAATAACTAGAGATCCAATCCTCAAACGCCTTGTGGATATTCAAGTAGGGTTTATGCAATTCTAACTTATTTATCATGTTTGTTTTCATCAAGAATTCCAGAGCCCTTATGCATAAAGTAGCATTTTGAGATGATGCAAGGTGAATTCTTACTCTTCTAAAAATTGTATCAGTACTTGTCTAATTAACTTTAAAGTAAAATGGAACGTAATTTAGCAACGGGATGACCAATTTGTGTGATGTTTTTCTTATGCAGGTGACAATCCTGGCAAAGCAGTCTGTCTGTTCATATTTAAGCCTTTTGGTTAATTCTAAGGATGATCTGGCATTGGCTCATATTCTAAATGTTCCTGACAGAGGACTTGGTAGAGAAGCCTTCACTAACCTGAAACATGCCTCACAGGAGAGAAAAATGTCCATTTTCCTGGTATGTGTGTCAAATGAAACCTCCTGGAGGTCAATGAAGTAGATCTCTAAACAATGAATGTGACTTTAATCTAATATTCAACGCTGATGTTTGCAAGCCAAGTCAAATAGCACCATGAACATCATTTTAAAGCTAAAAAGACAATAGATTCTGTGGGAAGAAATGTGTGCTTCTTTGGTCATGACATCTAAAGACGGACAGAAAAAATAGTCTGTGTGTGTACCTCTAGAGTTCTAAAATGGGATCTTGGAAAAAAGACATCAAGACTGTCCATCCAAAACAGTGACTGATGTCCTAAAAAGGTTTGCTGTCTTAAACCTGAATATAAGATAGGTTTTTATTACTGCTTCTAAAATTTTGAAATCTTGGTTCATCGTGTCAAGTGAGGTTGTGAGTGTGCATATAAAGTAAAATAGGCAAAAGAAGGAAGATGTTTCTGCTTACTAAATACCTCTAAAAGCAATTGTGCTGGGTTAACCCTGCCTAGATACCCACCAAAGCCATTCTATCACTCACTTCCACAGCTGCTCAGAGGAGAAAAAATATAACAAAATGCTCATGGGTCAAGATAAAGATGGGGGAAGATTGCTCAACAGTATTGTTGCAGGCAAAACAGACATGACTTAGGAAAAATTAATTTAGTTTTTTGCCAATCAAATCAATCTTGAGTAATGAGAAATAAAACCGATTCTTAAAACACCTTTCACCCATTACTCCCTTCTTCCTGGACTTAACTTTACTCCTGATTTGCCCTATCCCCTGTCCCACAGTAGCTTGGGGATGGGGAGCCAGGGCTGTACTCAGTTCACCACACATTGTCTCTGCTGCTCCTTCCTCTGTAAGGTTAGGGCTGCTCAGACTCTTTCCCTGCTCCAGCATGGGCTCCTTCCCATTGGAGACAGTCCTCTGCAAACTTCTTCCCATGGGCTGCATTTCATCGCAGACTGCTGCACTGTGGGTCCCTTCCAGGGTGTGCAGTGCTTCAGGAGCTGGCTGCTCTAGCATGGAGCCCCTACAGTCTCACAGGTCCTGCCAACAAACCTGCTTCAGCAGGAGTTCCTCTCTCTCCACAGATCCACAGGCCCTGCCAGGAGCCTGCTCCAGCATGGGCTTCCTGCAGGTCATAGCCTCCTTCAGACATCCACCTGTTCCAGTGTGGAGGCTGTGGAACAGGCTTCTCCACAGGCTGCAGGTGGTTCTCTGCTTTCTTGTGGACATCCATGGACTGCAGAGGCATAGCTGTCTCACCATGGTCTTCACCACGGGCTGCAGGGGAATCGCTGCGCTGGTCTCTGGAGCACCTTTTCCCCCCTTTCTTCACTGACCTTGGTGACTGCAGAGTTGTTTCTCTCATGTATTTTCACTCTTCTCTTCAGCAGCTGTTGTGCAGGTTTTGGTTTGTTTTTCCTTTCACAAATATGTTGTCCCAGGGGCTCTACCACTGTTGCTGCTGGGCTCAGCCTTGGCCAGCAGCGGGTCTGTCTTGGAGCTGCCTGGCATTGGCTCTATCAGGCATAGGGAAAGTTTGTAGCAGCTTCTCACAGCATTCACCCCTCTATTTCCCCTGCTTACTAAAACCTGACCCAATATAGAAATGAGGTTGAATTCATTCAATATCACAGTATAGTATTAACATTAACAAAACCAAGTCATTAACAATGCATTACAACGTGTTTCTGTTCTAAAGTGCTATAAATATTTTGGTTAAATAATAAACTAATGTTTATATTATAACACGTATAACTAACATGTTTGTCAAACCTTGGACATCTGGAACCTAAAGTATTTCTGTGTAGAAATTTCTTTTCTTAGAGCAAGCTGGTGAAAAAACCCTGCCTTTGAAATGTAGAGTAGAACGGAAGCCAAAATTTGTAAGGGCATTATTGCATTTTTTTTTTCTCAGCTTTGACGCAGAATTTGGGGAAGGTGATACTTTCTTGTCACCTGCAGCTTGATCAGTCTTGAAATTCTCTCTTTGAGACTGATGTGGGATATCCCAGCTCATTTTACTCTCAAAGGCAGAGAACTGGACAAAAACCCCACCAGACAGGGGCATAGTCTTTCTCAATGCCCTTGTGTAGGAATTTAAAAAGCTACAGCATCCACATCCAGTGCTCCTGGTTGCTAAATGTCTAGTTTGGTATGTGAGGTGCATTTATACTTGCAATAGTTGTTGTCATCACAGAGCCATCTCAAAAATAGTTGAAATAAGGTAAAGAAGAATTCTTTCTCCACAGAACCACTGTAGTCCCTCATATTCAAAGTAGTCATTAAATTTTGCATGCAGTGTAACCTCAGTACAGACAACAGCAGTCCAAGTTAAAAACAGTATGGGTATGTAGTCACTGAAGCAGCTGCATTCTCAAACTTTTATGGTTGAATAAATATGGAAAATTTGTGAAATCTTGGTTCCAGGTTTAATTATTTTAGTTCCTAATGCTCTGTTGTTTTTTGTATAAAAAAACTGTATGTGTGTGGACTGGATTTACCATCTTCTTCACAGTTGCCAGAGGGGGAAACTTCTCTACCATGTAAAGAAATCATCTTTTTCTGGCATCTGTGTCTTGTAGAAATCTTGAAAACTGGAGTATTTTCCATTGGGAAGGCAAGGTCCTATGAACGGTGTACTTGATCCATCGGAAATCTTTAGCACAAAGACAGGAATACTGGCAGGTTTACTTTCTGTGCTAGAGTAATTCCAGTTTTACTCTTTCCAGTTCTAAGAACTTTATGATTTAGCTCTATAGTCTGAAATTAAAATTTATATGTAGAATTAATATTACTGCATCTGTGTCACGTGCATTGGATTGTTATCCTTGCTTTCACCCTGTTGCCTTAAAATTTTGGGGGTTGTACTCTAAGGTATACTTTTGGCAGATCTTTTCATTGTCTTGCAGCATATCAAAATATATGGACACTTTCAGAATGATGGAAGCCTTAGCTGTCATCATTTTTGATAAGATTTGAGTATACAGTATTTACATCTCTGAAAACTGTTATAATGCTGAAGGGAACTTCTACACACTTATGTTAAAATTGTCCTTGGGTCATAGACAGCCCTCTGAGTTTGAAAATAGTTTTTGTGAGGCCAGCAGGAGCATTTAAACAGCCACAACAATAAGAGTTCTGTACCCTGTTTCAATAAGTTTTTTGTCCTAAGCTTTCAAAAGGCTGATGCAAATATCAAATTAGCTGGGTCATTTTTACTTTGGCTGGTGTTCTTTTTTTAATAGTACTGTACTATTTAAGTTTTGATCTTGCAAATATTTATGGTGAGATGTACAAAGCTTGCAATTAAGAGACGTTGTTTGATTTCAGTTAAGTTACTTCTGCCATCACCCAGCTGTTTTACACAGTTTGCACACCTGTAGGAGAGGCTTACTTCAACATGCGTACAGTTCATGTATGTCTGCAGTTTGATATTTCTGAATATTTCCCCTAATAGATGGCAACATCTTTTATCCGGACCATAGAACTTGGAGGAAGAGACTGTGCATCTTCTTTGTATGATCCTTTAAGAGCCCATGTGAAAGGCCTTTCCAACTTTGTTAATTTTATTGACAAGCTGCAAGAAATTGTTGGTGAAATCTTAAATACAAGGTAATAGATTTTCTGTTACATTTGTCTTGATGAGCACCTCCTTTTCTTGTGCTTTTGTTCCAATGAGGAGGAACAAAAATTAAAATAATTGACTTGCTAAAGAATTCAGAGTAAATGTTTAAAAATTAAACCTTATTTGAAAATACAATTGAAGAACAATTGGGGTAAGCTTATGAATTTTCGGAGGGTTTTTTTGTATTAAATTTTTATCAAATTATGTATGTATGGTCGTTTTGTTATTTGCCTGGTTGTAAATGAAGTTACAAAGAATTGCGTCTTGTGAAGTCTGGTAAGTACATAAACTGATATGTGCTTTACTTCTTGCTAGTTAATTTCTTCCTTTTGGTCATATCATTCTGTTTACCCTTATGTAAAGAAGTCTTTATTGCTGCTAACAAATGACAATGTTGGTTATTTAGCCCTTTCTTTCATTTTAGCTGTATAAATGAGGCATAAGAATTATTTCTTAGGGAGGCTCTGGTGGAGTCACTGATTTTTTTTGAACATTTTTGAAGAACTGAAGTTAGTCTTTTGGGCAGGCTTATAAATATGTGATTAATTAGGGAAGTGTAAATGTAACACAGGGTTTTGAATTGGTAAGTGCTGGCATTATTACTGAGAGAAGAGCTATTTTCTTAAGCTTCATAGAAATTAATAATTTTTTCATTTATAATCAGTAGTTTTTCCGTACAAAACTTTGGCAAATCAGCTCTAATGGTTCTGTCCTTGATATTAAAGAATCTTTTTTTAAGTTTGAATTGAATCTAATCCTCACAGTGGAAAACAAAATGTAACAAGTAAGCTTTATTTAAGTTAATGTTCAGTTTCCATTGAAGCTGGAAGTGGGAAATATTTCTGAAGTTGTTTTGCAGTTTTGTCTTACTTTTTTATTCTGCTTCTTTGTTCTTTCATTTCAACATCCTGAATGCCAGAGACATACTGTCTATGCTGGTGATTAAAGGAAACTATTAGCTCAACATATAGTATATGCTTTTTTTCTTTGTTTAAATTGTATCTGGCACTGTATATTGATAAAAAATGAGAAATGGAAGAATATTTATGTGCATGAACTTTTTAGGATGGAAAGACCACTTTTTCAGGTAAATACAGTCCAGAAAAGTGTAACATGAAATGCTATCTCTTGTTAATTACCCCTCTGTTTAAAAGAGAGGATGTCTAAATGTGAGAAAAATCAGTTGGATAGTTGCTGGGAGTTACCAGTTTCTCACTGGGTGAATTCTCTAGAACTTGGAAATGCTTTTTAGCATTCAGATATTTATTGTGTAGCTTTCCCTGCTGTCCCATTTATTTTGGGATATAAATCTTGTTAATGTCAGATACTGGTGTGTGCACGATGTTGGCTGTACACATGTAAGTATCACTGTTTGTCTTGCTGACCAGGAGTGGAAGGTGGCTGTACTGTGGTGTTTATAGTACTTCTCATACTCCATATGGGCTTTATACCCTCACAATGTAAAATACAGTTTTTTTATGTATGCATCTATAGATGTTTTCAAGTGTTTGGTATGTCACATGGATGACGACTGTCTGTGTGTCCTGCCTGTCATGTGGGAGTTGTTGGGAGTTCCAGAGGATGCAATTCTATGCAAAAAAAGTTTCTCTAGGTACGTTACTTCTGCAAACTAAAGACTAGAGGGGAAAAAAGCAGCAATGCAGCGGAAGCTTGACTTGCTTCATCTGTAGAAGCCCACTGAGAAATCCAAGAGCAAACTAGACAACCTGTCTGCAGCATTGCTGTTTATCTGATGTAGAGATTAGCCAACCTGTACTAACCAGGTCTCTCTATTGGCTATGCCATGAGAAAAATGCCGTATTTTCTGTTATTTACTTAATAATAAGCAGTCTGTTATTTCGGTTTGATTTTGTTTCAGTGGAGATTTTGTGAAACTTGTAATTGCACAAAATAAAAAGTAGCCAAATAAATGGTGGGTCATTGTGGGATACATGTTGAAAAGAGGCTTTCTTAATCTGCTTTATTCCTTTGCTTTGGGAATCTAGGAGCCAAACTGAAGATCTTGAACAGCGGTGGGAAGTGCCTAAGAATATTTTGAACTTAGTAGGAGATATTGCGCAACCAAGCATCTGCTAACCTATGGAGAATAACAAAAAGGTCTTTCTCATCTCCCCATCATCCAGCTAAGACAGTGAATTAAATTAGTGAGGAACTGCTTCACTAAGAAAGTGAAGTAGATTAGATGGGAGAAGGGAAATCTGTCAAACAGAGTGGAAATTTAATGAAACTGATGGTTTGGTTTGAATATGGCACTCCTGATAGCGGGAGAAATGGAAAGACAAAATGAACTTTGGTAGTTTCAAGGTGTATTCACTGAAGACTGAGTGTTCTTACAAATCTCTGGCGTATTGAAATTGTTTGCCTCTCCTCACTCTCTAGATGTCTAAGACTAGAAGAAATCACTAGTCTTTCAAGAATCAGTAGCATGACTATTCCTTAACATTTGGGGGTGCTGTAAAAGTTGTAATGCTAAAATTATTTATGGATATGTACATACAAGACTTGGACAATGTTAATACAGTAAATGGAGAACTTGGATGTTCATTTTTGCACCTGTTTCTTGACAAGGAGCATATTGATGTTGTATTTGTCAGCGAAGGGGACAATTATTCTACACCTTAGGGTCTGAAAACTCTTTCCTGTTGGTATAATGAGAAACTGCAGTGCTAATCCATCATTCTGGAAACTCTTTTCTTTTAGGCCAGAAGAACTTCTGGAAATGACTTTTCCCAAGTTTGTTAAAAAATGCGTGTGACTTAAAGCTGAATGACGGAAGGTCATTTGTTGTGTTGGGTACTGTGCTTGATGGTTCGTATGGGGAGATGTGTGGGGTGTGTACACATACAGATACACTTTTAAAATCCCCACTGGATCTGTAGAGTAGCAAAGTTGGGAGGTTGGCAGCATGTTTTCCCCTCAGTTGGGCACTGCCCTCGGCGCAGGCAGTGGCCACTGGGTGTCACCATCGCCCAGCTCACGCTGGAGCCGAGTCGAGCTCGCCCTATCGGAGCGAGCGCGGTGCTTCGGAGCGGCTCTGTATCCCGGGCCCCTGCAGCCTCCGCAGCCTGCTGGAGCATCATACAGCTCGCCTTCATAGTGTGGATTAGTGCTCTCAGCTTCCTCTCGACAGGGAAAATGCTTTTTCTTATGGACTTCCTTTGAGAAGCTGTGATTGCATCTTGGGGTGCAGTAGTGTTTGGGGAGAGAAAGCACATTGGACTCTATCTGGGCTTGTGCTGGATCTTTGACTTAATTGGACTGTGTTCACACAGCCCAAAATGCTTGTGGTCTAAAGTTGCTGGAAAGTTGTGCAAGCATATGCAGAACATTGTATATAGGATTGCTTAAATTTAGGATTATAGAATAATTCAGGTTGGAAGGAACATCAGAAAGTTTTTGGTCCAACATCTTGCTCAAAGCAGGGTCAATTATGGAGTCAGTTCAGGTTAATCAGGGCTTTATCCAAACAAGCTTTGTACAGTCTCCATCCTTGGAGGTTTTTAATCTCCCTCTTGGCAACCTTTTCCACTGCTTTTGTCCTCACGGTGAAAAGTTGTGGGTTTTTTCTTATATTGAGTTGGGACCTCTCTTGTTTTAGTTTATGCCTATTGTCTTTTTTCACTGTCTGTCAACATGAGGAGTCTGGCTCCATCTTCTTGGTTGCCACCCTGTAGGTATTGGAAAGCTGTTAGTAAATCCCCCTGAAGCCTTCTCTTCTGCAGACTGAACAAGCTGTTCCCTTAGCTGCTTCTCACAGGGCATGTCTCCCTGACCAGCTTGGCAGCCCTCTGCTGAACTTGTTCCAGTTTATCAGTGTCTTTCCTGGACTGGGGGCCCAAAACTGGACACAGTATTCTAAATTTGGTCCAATGAGTGCTGATTAGAGAGGGATAATCACATTCCTCAGACTACTGGCTACGCTACTGTTGATGCAGCCAAGGATACTGTAGGCCTTCTTTGCTGCCAAGACATGCTCCTGGCTCACGGCTCGCTTGCTGAACATGCACCAAGACTCCCAGGTTTTTTACGCAGAGCTGCTCCCCGGCCTGTATCATTGCAAGAGGTTATTCCTTTCCAAGACTTTGCATGTCTTGTTGAATTTCATATGGCTCCTGTCAGCCCATTCCTCTTGTCTGTTTAGGTATCTTTGCATGGCAGCTCTGCCCTCAAGCGTATTGACTTGTTCCATCCAATTTGGTGTCATCTGCAAACTTGATGAGCATGTGTTTTTAGAGAGTCACTGCCAAAGATAATAGGAAAAAAACAGGCTTCAGGATAGGCCCCTATGTTACTGCATTATTACAACATGTTTGCTACCTTCTGAGCGCGGTCATCCAACCAGTTGTTAACTCCTCTCTTTGTCCATCCATCCAGACTGTAACATCAGTACTTGTATGTTGAGAGTATTCTCTGACAGTGTTGAAAGCCTTGCTACAATCAAGGTAAATGGCACCCACCGTTCTCCCCTGGTCTGCAAATCAAGTGGTTTTATTGTAGGGGGAAAGACAGACTGATCAGGCATAATTGACACTTTATAAATACATGCTTATAGTTACTAGCCATCACCTAATCCTTCATATGCCCAGATATGTTTTCTTAGAAGACTTTGCATTATTTTCTTAAGGAACAAAGTGAGGCTGCTGAACTTGTGGTCCCCCAAACTGTCCTTCTGGTCTTTTTTTTTTTTTTCTTTTTTTTTTGCAATGATTTGCTTTTTGCTGTTTGTCAGGGACCTCACCTGGACACCATGACTTATCAAAGATGATATAAAGTTGTCTTATGTGAGGGTATTTGCGAGTTCTGTTAAGGTTCTTGGATGCAGCCCATTTGGTTCAATGTACTTGAATGTAATAAGTACTGTCAAGTGAAGCCTGATTTGATCTTTATCCACTGCTGGCAGTTCTTTTCTGAAAAATTTCTCTTATCAGAGGCCTAGGAGACCATGTTGGTGAAGATGGAGGCAAAGAAGGCAGAGTACTTCTGTTTTATCTGTGTCCATGCTGTTGCAAAATCTACCTTTCAGCAAAGATCCCTCATTTTCTTTGTTCAGCAGGTGAAGCTCCTTTAACATTCCTTATAATTCTCAATTCCAGCTGAGCTTTGGTCTTCCTAAAAACATCCCTAAATGCCCGGGTGATGTTTCTAGATCATTTGTGATCTGCCCCTTCTTCACCATTCAGTGTGAAGCCCTTTTGGATTCAAGCTCTGTCATCAGTTCACTGTTTAGCCAAGCTGGTCTGCTGGTATTTCTGCATATTTTCCTAAGTATTGTGATGGACTCGCCCTGTGCTTGTAATATTATTAGAGTATAATATCATTTATATTATTATAGTTAATAACAGCTTTCCTGAGCTGCTTTGCCTTTCAGAACTTTCTCACAGGGGGTTCAATGACTGCTTATCAAGACTTCTTCTGGGAAGAATATTTGTTTATTTTTATACTAACTTTGTCACCAGACTTGGGTAGCAAAGCTTGGGATGAAGAATATGAAGAGTTGTTCTAGTTTCTTCCACCAAGCTAAAAGAGAAATTTTTGCCAATACAGCAAAAGCAGCAAAATACAGCAAAATACTCTGCAACAAGATTGGTTTTTTGCTGTGTTTTTGTTATGGATATGATAGTCTGTGAAACTCCAAAGGGTCTAAGGAAGAGTCTTCACTTAATGTTGACATCTGTTAGGAAATTAGATTAGTAATCATACATTCATTGCTTGAGCTTGAATTTTTGAATACTGAATGCTTTGATATAGCTTTTTTTCTTTTACAGATATATTTAAAATCTAGATAAGATCACTGATATGATTTTATTGTTGAAATTTTGAAATCTAAATTAATATGAATTGCTAATTTTTTTTTAGTTTATGCATATAATGTAATTAGAAATAAACCTTTAGATTGCTTCAAAGGCACGGTTACTGCCCTGTTAGAAGCATTTGTATTGTATTGTTTCCTAGATAAATTTTGACTCGCCCTTCTACCCAGGTAGATCAAGCTCTAGTTGACATCTTGCTGCTTGGTGTTTGAGAATGGAATTACTGCTGCTCTCTTCCTATAGCTCTAAATTAAAAAATTGGATAACTGATCAGTTGTTGTCAAGTTCTAAAACATCTTTTAAATCCATAGCAAGGAAAAAAGGCTGTGATCTCCTCCCACCCTGTGATCACTGGGTGTTTGTGATCTCTTTTCAGATACTTGTTCCCACTACCTAAGTCAGATAGCTATATATTTGTCATCTTATTTTTTACCTCTGTTGAACTTGAAATAAGTGAATAAAAATGTTGAACTTAGTATAATAGAATTTTGATATATTCTTTTCTGTTCCTGGAATAAACTTGAGGAGTCTGTTATGCTTTTTATCAGGTTTTCAGTATTGTCCGTATTCTCAATTGTTTTTTTCCTTGTCCATGCTATTTTAGTCTTTTCCAAAAAAGATGTATTCCAGAAAATAAATAGAAGTGCCCCTGCATCGTATTAACTTTTCACACTAAGGCCTGAGCTCTGTAAGAAGAGCTCTTGCCGATGTCATTTAGTTTTTTGGTAAGCAGAAGAGCTTGTTTATCTGGCAATTTCAGTAGGAACAAAAAAGACAAGTTATGCTATTCGTTTCTTATAAATTAGTTACTTCTACATAAGAAAAGATGGTTTGATAAAGAAAATGAGATAGAAATGGGTGAGGTTGGGACTCAGATGATGTAAGGCAAAAAGGGTTCAAGTGGGCACAAGATCCGTGAATATTTTTAGTAGAAGAAACCAGTGACAAAAGATTTGTCCAGTGTCTGGGTAACAGGTGGAATTTTACATTGTACTATTCTTTTTAAGCTCTCTTTAGAAGCACTGGTGCAAGTAAGGCATTCTTTACATATGATTCATTTTATCTATGTGTAGACGCTTGTTTTTCTCTAGCAACAAGACAGATGAGCTGAATCCTGCTTGAACTGTCTACTGTTTTAGTGCTGGTTAAAGCTGAAGAAGTTAAGCAATTCCTTCTGTCAGTTGGTCTAAAATATTTGTGAATTTTCATGCTGATGGTCACTTTTGGACTTTGCTGGATCCATTAATTGGAGGGTTGCCACTGTACTATTGACCTCAGGTGTCTGTGTTAAAACATTTTCTGTTGGACAGTGGAAAGTGGTTGTTTCTAAAGTGTTGGGGTTTTTCTTCCATTTACAATTACACTGATGAATTTCCTTTTGTTATTTCTGTCATGGTTAAAGATAGAATTTGGTTTTTTAGTTGAGTTTTCTTTTGGTTCATACATTTGGAATGAAGAAATGTTGCATGTGACTTTGAACAGAATCATATTACTAGCTTTTAAAAAAGTTTTACAATGTGTCATGGTGGCATTTGGTGACTATATTTGCTGACTGGATTTGGTAAGAGTCCTCCTTCAATGCCATTTAAAAGACTATGGATGTGATACTGAAGCACTTTATCCTGGAATACCACATATCAATAGCCTGTGATCTGAATGAAATGTCCCAAAAAGCTTTTTAGCAGGAGCACTGACTAGGAGGGATAAGGTCTTTCCAGTTCTCTGTTGCCTTAGACAAATGGCATTGTTTTGTTTAACGTATCAAGTTCATTCTTGAATTCAACTAGTTTTCTTGCTCCGCTTTCAGAATTAAGAAAAAAATTCTTAACTTTTGCTGCTGTAAAAATTATCATGAGATGCCTGTGAAATTCCATATTTAAAACAAACCTTTGTGGTCCTTCTGGCTGTTAGGAGTTGCAAAGTGGATAACAGTTTCTAACTTTATTTTATTACTGTAAATATTTTTTTAGTGCAATGTCAGGTATCTTAAAGTTCATTTAAGTTTAATGCATCTTCTGAGTAATATAAATCTATAAAAGAGTAATATCAGAACAATCTGGAATAGGGTTTGTAAATCTTTGTGAAGCCAAGCTTTGTAAAACAAACAAACCTCCAAAATCCCAAGCACCCCAAGGTACTTCTTTTCCACATTTTACTTTTATCATCATGCTTTTAGTTAGTCTTTTTGAACCTCGCTAGAAATGGATCTAGTAACTAGATTCAA
Source organism: Struthidea cinerea (assembly GCA_013397865.1). NCBI lineage: Eukaryota > Metazoa > Chordata > Aves > Passeriformes > Corcoracidae > Struthidea > Struthidea cinerea. The sequence continues at coordinate 1,189,046 of VZTI01000537.1, read as the reverse complement.
CATTATGTATGTGCAAGACTAATGACATTATATTATATATATTCATAATATATATGATATGTATTATATATATTCAACATATATATATGGAAGACAAATGACACAACACAACTTTTTTTATATTATGTTCTGGTGTAAAAGGGCATAAGCTATGGCATAGTATTTCAGTACTGATCCACACATATTGAATCAGCATTTTATATTTCTGCCTGTTGATATAAATTCCAGTTGAAGTATAAATAAACTTTTCTTTGCTCCAGTTAGTACTCTGTATATCTGATAGGAGACTGGAACTCATTCCTGGAAAAGAAGAAGGAATATGGGGAGAAGAAGATATTAAATGAACTTTATTTCTAATATCTTTAGTTGGCATTGGACAATACAGGCAAAAAAATAAACATAGAAAATGAAAATGTTTTTGTCAAAGGTTTGTTATTTTTTCCCAGTGAAAATCTATAAGGTAATTGAGTCACATGCAGAGCAAAGTATTTAAATTAAGGGCATGATTATCTTAATTAACTGTGCTAGTGCCCACATATAGTTGTACAATAATATTTTTTCTTCCAGCATACATATGTGTATATATCTTGAATGTGTGGAAACGATAAAGATGTAAGTTCAACATATCTGTAGACAGCAGTAGCTGACCCTGGTTTTCACAGGGAATTTCAGTCAATCCCTTCACCTGCTTGTTTGTCTTGGAGTTCTAGGTTCAGTGCAGTATTTATGGAACAGATACTCCTCATTTAATACAATACTTTTCTCATTTGAGGATATTATTTTGGAAAATACAAGGTTAGGATTGAGGAAAACAGATCAGTCTGGCAAGAAGCATCAGGAGACTTGGCTGCAGTTCCTATATGCATCTCTGAAACAGAGCTCTTCTTCAATAGTGCTCTCCTCTTACCTCTTGACAACTTGCAGTGGATTTTTTTTTTCCTCCCTTTGAGCTTTTCGTTTTCTTGTGGTTAGATAGAATTGTGGGATTTGGAGCAGTGGTACAGTAGATTTTTAATTTTTTTTTTTCTTTTAAACTGTCTTTTCTGAGATCTGGATAGGTCTTGACCTGTCTACAGAGAGACTTGACGTGGTGATTTTTCTTTTGGCCAAGTGCATACGTTGTGCTTAAATTTCTTCAAAGCATAAGTTTTTCTGTTTAATGAAGCCTGAAAATCTAATATGAATTGTATAATCTTTAGTCTGGAAAAGCTAAAGTTGAGAATTGTGTGGAAATATTTGGGTTTTACCCATAAAAAACCAAAAAGCAACAATAAAAAAGGCACCCAAACAAAAAAACCACACAAAAAAAAAGTTTCATGTTTACGTCAGGTTTTTCAAGTTATTTACAGGAGTCTTGTTCACCCAGAATAAGCCAAAACAGTAAGGTCCCTGGCTCAGTTCCCTCCATGTATTTAAAGTGGAAACAATATAAACAAACTTTTTTTTGTCTGACTTAACTCGTGTTCTTATCTAGTTCTGCCCAATTATTTTATATTTTATATGATTGTAGACATGGAGAGGTTCATTTGATGAAGGTTCTCCAAACTGTAATTCTAAAATTTATCTTCCAAATTTAATGTATGCAAAGTACATCTTTATTTGCAATTGCAAGATACCCTTTTAGGGCAAGCTGGCAGGAGCATGAAGGAAACCAGTAAGCATGAAGGAAGTTGAAAAATGAGTTGTCACGTCACTCTTGGCTATGTGACCTAGAGTAATGAAGCCATTGCTTTGGGGTTTTGACAGAACTGTCATTTGCAGCATCATAAATGTATCTAAAAATTATTCTGTGGGTGTCAATAGCAGCTCAGGATGCTGCATTTCTGCTTTGATGTGGACTGTAAACCTAATTTTGGAAAAAAAAAAGCTGTTGGGAAGAGAAGCATTATAATATAGGGGGGGCTGAGTGGTTCTTATAATGCTTTATTTTCTTTGCTCAAGCAATGGTAAAACATACTGTTTCATTTAGGTGCTGGAAAAAAATGTTATGCTTTTAACTAAAGGAGCTTATTCTCTCTTTCACAATCTTAATTGAAGTAGTCAGACACACTTGCTGAAGAAAGATTAATGGAGTTAATAAATATAAAGGTATAAACCTTTATAGCTAATAGTGACATTCATGTGTTCTAATTACTATCTATTTAAATAAAATTGAAAGATTTGGATTTTTTTAGCACCTTCACAAAGCACAAAAGACTCAAAAATCGAATATTAAACAGAAATGCATGTTTGAGTGAAAAATTTTGTTTATACTTAACAGTTTATGAGCAAAACTGTAAATGTGGGTTTAAAGAAAGTACGTTTCTTTGAACTTCTGAGGAGAAGTTAATTTTGTTTTGCAGCTCAGAGTATTACTAAATGCTGAATTCATTACCTTTCCTTATAATTGTCTTTTTTTTTTAGCTCACTATTGTGTTGGACAATACATCTACACTGCTGTTTGATTTAAAAGATCAAAGCTGTTCTCTCTGATTAACAGTGAAGGCTGGCTATGTTCAGCATTAATAGGTATACTAAAGTGTTGCCAAGAATGATGTGGAGATGACCCTGTGCCTATTTTCAGAATCGCGGGGGGGCGAATTCTGTCAACAGTGAAGATGCATTTGATAAAAGGCCGAAGCAATGGGGATCCTTTCTGTCAGGCAGTAGAGGAAGTTGTACAAGATTTGGATTTGAAGATTAAAAATATTATCGATTCACAACAGGAAACCTTGACTGCTAGCACTACTGGAGTCAGTCCAGCACGGGTAATGGGACTTCTTTTGTTCTTTTTACTATTTAGCTTTATAAGAAAGAAAATGTCTTTTGCCTGTTTTGTTTCTTTTTCATTTTTAAAGGACTATCTATAGAGTATAATCTCTTCCTAACAGTACAAAAGTAGTGTCACTTCCTCTATGCTGTGGTTTTAAACTTGTTGAAAGACTTGAGGATTATACTGTGGATTTCAAATAGCTGATTTACATAAACTAAACTTCTTACCTCAAAGTTGTAAATAAAATAATCTTCAAAGCTTAATTTGGTTGTGCAGTTATTATAAATGTAGATACTTAGGAGTGTCAGGTTTGCCATTAATTTCAAAGAAGTAAATCTATAACAAATTTCCAAACAAAAGAACCTCATGAAAGTCAAATTAGGATTTGAGAACATGTATCAGTAATTTTTTATTAAAACACACAGGTTTTAATTACTTCAGCATCAAGTATTTCTAAGGGTAAGGCCTTCAAAGTAAGGTTAAATATGAACAAAGTCCAAAACATGATAGAATGTGGAGTGGGAGGGGAGTTAAAGCCCCAAACAATCACGTGTAAGCTTTTCTCTTTTGGTGTTTCAAGACACTAATGAAACTATCAATGATTTTGTTTTCATGGAAGGAATCAGATATTTAAAGTTCTGTAAGTCAGGTGTTGAGAGCATAATATAGGATTTCTGTTTGTGGTTCATGTACTTTGAAACTACTCAGGTTTCGATAATAATCTTTTTGTGATGAAAAAATCTACCAACTTGAATTATTTTGTTTTACATTATTGTATAGGATATCTAATGTCATGTATTTTTCTAGCAAATTTTAAAAAGTTATAGACACCTTGAACGTGTTTAGAATTGCTAGGATGCTTTGCTTTGTGAAGTCATTGGAATTATGCCATGGTAGCAAAAGATTTTTAACAAATTTTAATCAAACCTTCAATATCCTTTTTCTTTTTAAAAACAGCTAAAACCAGCCAGAGCCTGTTGGCCAGTTAAGCTGGTTTAAATGTGTGTTTCCACTGAGTTTATTGCAGTATATATGTCATCCTCATTTTCCTGTTTGCTGTGAATATTTCTTCACTGTATTTCCCTGTTTCCCTTTCATATCCTTCTATTCATTTCTCTTTCTTATCTGAGAAAATTATAGCTATCATCACTTCTGTCTTCATTTAGCTACTTGTGTTACCAATAAAATTTTAAAAAATTATGTAGATCATTATAAGCCAGGTAAAAGCATTTTATTAAAACTTAATTCTTTAGAGAAATTCACCATTGCTTTTCCAAAATGTTGCTTGTTTCTTACCGTTCTCCAGAAGTTCATAGTCTGATGACTCTGTAGAAGTGTTTACCAGTATCCTTGTTGAGGCCGAAGATAGCAAAGATGGTTGTATCCTGATGATGTTAGGAATGTGGATAAATACTTAATCCTGCTGAGAGCAGAGTAGAGTTAATATTTTTCTCAAGATGGGGACCTGAAGGCAGTTTATGAACTCAGTTTTGTGAGTCTGTGGTTCTATGTTGAGGTTTTTTGTCAATTCTTGAGTCAGAGTGATTGCTGGAACACCCCATCTACTTGCGGATGGGCAGATTCTGCTGTTGTTTTTTTCAGTGAGGACGCTTGAGTGCACAGCAGAAAATGGTAGGTGTTGAGCTAAACCTTTTCACCATACTCCCCACAGTATGGATGTAACAAGAGCCATCGGAGATGACTGGTTTGGATGTGCCTGTGGCGCTTGGCTTCACAAATCTAATGCTGTAGTGGGTTTTTGGGCTAAGGTTCCTGCCCATGGAGAGAATTCCATGCAGAAGCAGATTTTCTGGTGGGATCTGCAACCTCATAGGTGTCCTACTCAGGAGCAGCCTGTTCCTGAAGGACTGCACCCCATGGAAATCACCCACACTAGAGCAGTTCTTGAACTGCAGCCTGTGGGGAGGACCTGCAGTGGAGAAGTTCATGAAGGGCTGTATCCCACGGGAGGTATCCCACATAGAGGAGTAGAGGAAGAGCGTAAGGAAGAAGAAGCAGAAGGGACAAAGTGTTAGAACTGGTTGCAGTCCTCATTCCCCATCCCCCTGTGCCACTTGAGGCAAGGAGGTGGAAAAGTTGTGAGTGACGTAGAGTCTGGGAAGAAGGATGGGGTCCCATTATGTTTAAATGGCAATAAATTACATTGATTATTCATAAAGTCAAGTCTGTTTTGCCTATGACGGTAATTGGTAAGTGAACAACCTGTCCTCATTTTGACCCCGTGAGCTTTTTTTTCAACATTTTTTCACTTCCTATCCTGTTTAGGAGGAGAAAGGATAGAGCAGCTTGGCGAGCACCTGGCAGCTAACTAGGGTAAACCACCACAGTCCTTTGTGGGGCCTGAGGAATTAGAGATAAGGACAGTAGTTGAGAGAAGACAATGAATAAAATGTAGACTGAACATTGGTAGAGAACAGACTAAGTGTGGGGAAACTGTTTTTTTTGTCATTGTGAAGGGATGAGGGGTAGAATACGTGTAAATTGTTTGCCTTTGTCAGTGTTGTGGTTGTTATTTTGGTTTTGGTGTGGGGAATTCTTTTTGTTGATGTAAATTAAGTCTCTGAAGATTGTCATGAAGGTCTATTTTAACAATTATCCTTGAAAATAAGATTCACAGAGATTAGGGGCGGAGAAGGGAGCTTAGAAAAATGTTAAGATAGTGATATCAAATGGTATATTTTAGTGGAGCTTGGTGTGGAAGAACATTTTACTAAACATATAGAGGGATAGGTTGCCATTTGTTGTAGATGCTGAAAAGCTTTTGGTAGAGAAATCTTTCAGCTTTCTGCAGCGTTCTGTGAGAACTTTGCAGTTCTCACAGAAGCTGTGAAAACACTGCTATGGGTTTTTGTAAACTAACTCTTTATCTTGCACCTGGGTTTGTTATGCAAGATTGGTATGGTTCTAGCCTTCTGATATTTTGGAAGAAGTGTCTTAGAGCTTGACCCATCCCCTCAAGGGGTGGATGGCTGAGCACCCAATTGTCTTATGCCATTCAACACGCTCTTTGCAAACCCTGTTATAAAATGATGATTTAATTAATTAATTAGAACAGAACTACTTTCTTCCTGAATTTAGATCATGTTGTTTCTCACCGTTCTCAGTACTTTACAGCGACAATTTGTAATGAAAAAAGAAAGCAAAATTTTAAAAGTCCCATAAGTTTTCCAAATTAATTCAAACTCTATAAAAAATTAGAGCATCTGTATTGTTCTATTAGGATCTCAGGACAGCAAAGATTAATGCTATGTTCTGATTTTTACATAGATCTTGGGGGTCTTGTTTTGATTCACTTAATAAAGAAACCCCATGATGCTATAATTTTTCAGAAAAAAATCTATATTCAGTATAAGTTCTGGTTTGATAGGATGTTAGTTTTTTTCCCTATGTAAGAGATTGAATAATTTCTTTGAGTGCAAATTAAAAATATCTTAAGTATAGCGGTGAAAATTATACCTCCACTAGCTCCTAGTAAGGTTGTTTCCTCATAAAATGTACCTGAAAAGGGTAACTTCATTAGAAAAATATTTGCTTTTCTCCTGGCAGTGGCAGTTTCCTTCCATCATTGCTCAGTTTTCCTGCAAATACCTGGTTTATAAGAATCTAGATCTCCAGGAAAAGTTACTACTTTTTGCAGCAGGAAGCACTACTTTGTGTTGAAGCCTGCATGAGTGACTAGTAGGAATTATGATGAATTTCTTCCTAAGAAAATTACTACAGTAAATAGAATCTGGCTGGTGTTTCTGGATGCAACTAACCAGAATAGTCTGGAGCAGCTAATGGTCACTACTCTTGAAAGACTGGGCAACTATTTTAAATAAAATATTTATTTAAAATAATTTAAAATTATTCTGATTAAAATGAATCAAATTATTTTAAAATAATTTGATTCATGATTTTAAGCTTATTTATAAACAACATTTTTTTTTGTCTTACTGAGTTCTTTTTGTTGTCTTACCTAGAATTCTTATTTTTCCTTGGACTTTTGTCCATGGTTAGTACACAGAGTTGAGTCTCTGATGTTGTAGTACTTGAGGTTTCTAAAAGTTATTTCTAAAGATTTTTTTTTCCTTTGTGTATCATCAGTCAAGATGATGCCAAATTTGTACTTTTTTCATTAAGAGAAATTCACAGTGGCACACATGACATTTAATAAAAATCTGTGTTATGGTGATGTAATGACTGAAGAGGCTCAGAATAAAATTTGAGGAAATTAAATGGTACTGAAATAGGCCAATTCTGTGAAGCCAAGTAGCAACCATTTCTGTAATTGCTATTTCTAGCTATTGATTATAACTTATAGTAGCTGACTGACATGTGTTGCTATGGTTTCTTGAAAGCTACATACCCTAATTGATGTAATCAAATAGAGAGAAAAATAGAATTTGATCTTTTCAAGACTGTGTTTAAAAGCAGTTAACTGATTAGATAAATGCAGTTCATTGCTTGTCTTGCCCTTCAGAATAAAGTCAGAGTATTCAATGTTTGTGTATTAGTAAATAAGAGAGCCTATAGTTTTTTTTAAAAACTACCATTGTGTATTAAGCCCTAAATTTCTCTGTGGAATTCCTAGTACCTTTAAAGAAAATTACAGCAAACTTTCGGTCCCACAGTGGCTATGGATTTCTCCATCTGTACTGCTGACTGTTGCACTGAGCACTTCCAGATGCGGATTGGTTTTTTTCTTTAAAGAATTCTTTATTCTTGTGGAAAATCATGAGGAATTCGCCCAAACAACAGGAAATTGTGCCAAGTACCTCTGTTATCAAATCTTGATGGAAATCTTGCTTTTAACCAACTGCTTTAGCAGATTGTCAGAGTGGTTGGACTTCACCAGAATGTGTTTGTGTACCAGAAAATAGAATGCTCATTTCTGGTGCACAGTTTCAGCATAGATTTGTATATTTTTTTATGTGACTTACTCATCAGTGTATACCTGTAGCTGGAAGTGATCTAAACTCTAATTGCTTGGGATGAGAAAAACTTTCCCATGGAGAAGTTCCCTATAAGTGCTTACTGGAAAAGGGAAGGAGGGGGTTCACATGTTGTGCTGATGTGGATTGATTTTGGAGGTGAGCTATTGGTCTGGCTTGTTGAACTTTACCATTTTATGTTCCTTTTTATTTATTTGCAGCCAAAATTGCATTCCATAAATCATGGCACTGCATATTGTGGCAGAGATACTGTAAAGGTCTTGCTAGTTCTTCTGGATGAAGAAGCTGTCAGTCCTCCTACCCAGAACAAAGCAGATCTGTTATGTGACAATGAAAGTTTGAATCTATTTGGCATTACCTCTGTTTTGACACTTTTCAGGTAAGTTTTCGGAGGTTGCTTTTGTTGTGTTAGTTTGGATTTTTTTAAGCATCTGAGTGTCTAACAAAGCATTGATGTTACTCAGATGAAGCAAATAAACACAGTGCTGTCTGCTGTGAGATTAGGTGTAAAAGGAAAGCAATTTTAGAACAGTTTTGAGTTTTCAAAAGTTTTCTAAGTCTTCATTTGCATTTTCTGTATCTTCAAGATACTTTTGTAACATGGACTTTTTGAGAGAGTACATTTCTGGGCTGCACAGACTCTATGAAGGACTCTTGAAAATCCATTTCTGTGGGCACTGACAAGGGAACTCATCTATCCATGCACTAAAGAAGCAGTGATGATTTATTTGGTCACTGGTCCTGAGGAATCATCAGTTGTTGAAAAAACAGGATGCTAAGAATTTTGGCATTAAGGGTTACAGAAAGGATTCATGAACCAGAACAATAGTGTAGACGGTAACATGATGAAGCTATTTTGAAGCTACATATTTTGGCAATTAAAATAGGAGAACCATTGCAAGGCTGGCACAAATTTTGCACCACAGAGAACTAGAAATAAATAAAATAAAGAACAAACTAAATAAACCAAATTTTGTTTATGAAAAAAATTGGATAAATTGAACTAAATAAATAAAGAATGAATTATTGTTGAAAAACCAGTCCTCATATGCACATTGATCTGCCATGAGCTTAAATAGAGAAATAATCCTTTACAAAAGCATAGATTAGTTCTTATTTCAAGACCAAAATATCCCCCTTTATGTGCATCATTAATTTTTTTTTATCATAAGCATCAGATTTTTTCATTGATGTACATAACTAGTTACATAATGGCCTGTAAGAGAGTGGAAACATTTTGTGCGAATATTTCCAATGAGAAGTCTGCAAATATGAGGAAAATTATATTGAGTATCAATCTGATGCTATTCATGGGGGTGTAAGTAGAATGGTGGCTTAGAAGTTCATCACCAGCATTACTAATTATAATAATAATAACAATAATAATACTGTGTCTGCAGAGCTACAGTATTGGAAACATACTGCAAAATGAGTACCAGAAGTTGGAACTGTTGGTTTGGTTTCTTTATGCTCTCTTCAGTTGTCACAATATATGTGGTCCTTTAGGAATGTAGAAATCGAAGTAAAGCTTGGAGAGTGAAGATATTTGCCTTCCTTTTTCTGAGGAACTTGGTATGGCAGCAGCTTGTATCAACTAATTGCTTTTACATGTTCTAAATACTTACCTCTTTTTAATATAGCTCTCCGGCACGATCTGATGGATCTTCTCCAAAACCTCTTAGACAACGTATTCTGAAATCTGTGGATGCAAAAGTAATTAAGGTACTCTGTAGGAATTGCTATGCAACTATAGAGGCATTGTAATAATAGTGATAAAATAAAAATAGCAGCGTTACATTTCAGCCAGATATTTGAGGTTTTTATCCCATAGCTAAAGAAATGTAATTATGATTAACTTTTAGCAGTAATTGGCTCAACCAGAACAGTATTGTAACATGAGTAGAAATATCTAAAACTCCAGAAGAAAGAGGCTTTAGACTTTAAAGTGCTTCCTAATGAAGATTTCTTAGTGGAGGTGTACTGAATTAATCTCTCTTCATTTACCTATCTGTGTATTTCAGGACCATAGAAATAAACCAAGCTATCTGAAAACAGACGTAAAACTGAATACACACACCTGATTTTAGTTCTGATAAAACAGACACTGAAAAGGTGTAATAATGACATTTTCATTGCTTTTTTCCTTTTGATGCTTTTTGTTTGTATCAATCTGAGGACATTCCCATAACATTTCTTTGTGAACAATAAAATAAAGATGCTAATGTTTGCTTTTTGTAGATGAAATGGGACTTTACAAGAGCATGTTGATATTGCGAGGGGCTCTATTCAAAAGAACAACGTTTCTGAAAATTGCTGTCTTTCAGTGTACTTCATTTTACATAGTATTTCTCCTTAAAATTGCTTGACTTGAATGTTGAGGCTGTGGATGGAGGCAGAGTGCAGTATTTCAACAGAAAGCAAAATAAATATGTGGCTTAATATTTTTTGCAAACTTTGTCCTGACAATATGTAAAAACACAAATCTAATTAGTATATAAGGAAGAGGTGTTTTAAGCCATCAGAACTGGTTGTAGAACAGCACAATGGAAAATATCTTTCTGTCACTGGACACTAGATAAGCATGAACACATAGTGCATGCCTAAGAAGTAGAAAGACATTAAAATGAAAAGCACTGTCCAGCATGCATTTTAAATATGCTCCAACTTCATTCTGAGTGCTTTTTTTGTGGATTGGATCAATGGTGGGCATTTTGGATACATGCACTAGTTAGGGTGAGATTTAGTTTAAAACTCATAGGCAAATTATGAAAAATTGGTAAAGGCTGTTCTCTATATTAATTTTATGTAAACAACATATTTCAATTGCAGCTTTACTCATCAAATAGCAAAAACGTGTCATGGTGTGTGCATAAAATGTTGAGATGCATCTTTCCCTTATATTAATGGAAGTTTTGTAATTGGATGCAAGAAAAGCTGTGTTCAGTATCAAAGTGCAAAAATTATTATTTAAAAGTAATTATCTGTCACATTTGAGACATTTGCTGGTTTGACAAGTTTTTGACAGAAACAAGCAAAAATATGAGTCAACTAAAATGGTTGGTGCCAAACAACTACTGACTTTTATAACTAAAACTCAGTTCTCTGCCATTCATATTTGAATTCCACCTTCTCACATAAAATCCCACTTCTTTCTTAAAATGTTGATCTTTCATTTTATTCTTCTGTTTTTTTCCTCTCTACCTTTCTAACAATTTCTACAGTTTCTTTTGTGTGTTTCTACTCCTCCATATTCTTTCTTTTTTGTTATGAAGAAATTAAGTCCCTATCTTTCCCCTCTTCTCTCTTTCTGTACCTTCTTTCTGGTTGCCTACATCTACAAATAGAACTTCAGCTATCAACAATTCACAGATCTAGAGTGACCTAAGTGTCCTTGTGTCAAAACTGACATCTTTTGTTATTCTATACTATCCTGTGGATACCCAGCTCTTGATCTTGAGGTGGTAAGTCTGTCTTTCCTGGTATATTTAACACTGGGAGTACATATTAGGTATGGTTCGTGTTGTATTTTCACTCCATGACACTTCTGTAGTATTTTTGTCTCTGTCTACTCAAGTGTAATTTATTAGGTGTTCATTTTACTTTTTGATGTGCTGCTGTGTGTTTTTCTTGGGTTTGGTAGTTGCAACTTTTGCCTACCTTTCTTCACTGAGATTGCTCTTCAAAACACTGTTATCAAAATGATTAGACACTAGATGCCATCCTACTGTTTGCATCTCAGTCTGTTCATTTAAGTTGTGGTACATATAATCTACTTGTTTTAGCCTGTCTGAATCCAGTGATTTTTTTCTGATTTGCTGTTTTGCTCTGTCCTTGCTTATATTCAGCCTGGAATACCAGTCTTTGTTGTTCATTTGTTAATTTTCAGATGAACCCTTTTAGCTGTCTTTTACACTGTTTCTTATGGCTGAAGGGATTTCCTATAGCAATCTGCAGAACTCATTAAACTCCTTTCAAACCTTTTTCAGTACCTCTAAATCAACCTCTCCCCAAACCTTAGTAGTGCTTTTTGTTGAGATAAATGCTCACTACAGTGACTAATTTCAGTTCCTTTCTCTATGAATCCATATATTTCTTGTCTAGGGTTGTAATGTCTCTTGGTAGAAATAAATTTTGTTCGGTCCTTACTGTACAGCATATAGCACAAAGAATTCCTTGTCCATGACTACAGATCTCAAGTGCTGTAGTAATAGTTGCCACCTTCTTACAATGAGTGTCAGTCTCCATTATTATTCCATGCAACCATCTTGAAATGTGTACAGGTTGCTTGTAAAATTCACAGTTGGATATTTTGTTATGCGTACTGCACTCGTGTTAGGAATTGATTCAGAAGAGATACCAGATATTTGCTTTTTGAATAAGAGAATAGCAGTATGATGATTCTTCTCAATATCTGTGATGCTTCAGAGAAGTTTCTTTTGCCATATATGTGATGGTAGCTTTAGTTCAAAAAAAATTGCCCAAAGGACCTTTTTACCATGCTGCCTCTGATAGGTGTTAGGTGGTTAGTCTATAGTATAAAGTAATGATGTCTCATTAGGACTAGTCCCATAAAAGTTATCTTTTCCATGATATTTGAGAAGGGAAGAAAAACACAGTAGTGGTGATTCGTTTGGTCGTGTGCTGAGTCCCATCAATATGTATGTGTTAAATGAAGAAATTTAGCAAAATCTAGAAACAAAACAGAGAAACACCTAAATTAAAAATAAATTTTTAAAAAAGCAAGAGAGAAAAAAAGCTGTTGTGCCCTCTCTTTCCTTAAGAGGAACTGATCTCTTGACTTCTGTGGAATTATGTGGAGGAATGCAGTGTGATAATATTTAGACCTAGGATACATCATCACTCGTGTGTGTTTTAGTATCTAAAAATAAGGACAGTGGGTAAAGTAAACAGGTAACTATGAACTGGAATTGGTGTTCAGAAATAAAATAAATCTTGTGGATATTTCCATTGTGCCAAAACAAATTTCTGGCAACAGTGAATGACAAAGAAATATTTTTTGTCTTTCAATCATCATTAAATACTGGAAGAAACACAGAAAGATCACCTAACTATAATGGCATTTGTTCGGAAGCAAAGCTGTTGCTCTTACAGCTTGATGAGAAAGAAGTCTGGGGAACAAGCATGTTGTATTGTTTCGTTTCCTCTAGCAGAAGTAGGTAAGAATAACAATATGAAACTTGGTCTTGTTTTGGGAGACAATTTAGTTTCAAGTTTATTGTTTAAGTGAAGTGTCTTCTGGTGAATGGTATTTTGTAGAAGGAGTCTTTAATTCAGAAAGGTCTGTGGAACACGTATTAAGTTATGTCTCTTGTCAGCTGTCCTTACCACTCCTTTCTGCTTTACAGAAATATACAAGAAGCTTAATTGGACAGGAGAGAGTTATTTTATCTGAAAAGGGTTCATCCAGCCTTATGTCTGGTTTTTTGAATCATATTTCTATGAAATGAGTGGATACCCTGCTTAGTGGTGTGAGAAGGGAATGAACAGGCTGTTACAATAACCTGCTTTGTTTAGGCTGAAGAGCAACTTAGGACAACAAAAATGTTGCATAATAAGGTTTTCATCCTTCTTCTGCACTGCAAAATATTAACGAGACTTTCAAGTTGTAGGTGAAGTACTGTTCCTGATCTGATGGGATTGTGTGAAACAGAACTTTAGGAGCTAAGAAGGGAAGAATGAAAGTTATTAGGCTGTAAGCATGCAATATATGAGACTGTAACAGATCTTTTTTTTTTTGTAAAGTTAAGATTGTTTTGGCCTTTTGATGTTTTGTTTTAGAAATCCTGCTGCATTGTTAAGACTTACCCTGAAACAGCTGCAAGAACTTTCAGTAGTTTGGCGTGTTTTTTTCTTAATGTAACCGGAGACAACCTTTCCTATATGAGGCACTATTTCCCTCCAGTTGGGAACATAGCTGCAGTTTTAGTTTTAAGAATAATTTGTGGCTTAAGAACTCTGACAAATCTTGGCATGCTTGAAGTTCATTGTAATTTTACTGTGTATAGAAATCCTTCCAAGAAAAAAGCTCCACAAAGCAAAAATCCTGGTCTGCCTTTCTCATGTGACTTTTTCATGTCTCTATAAAATGACTTAATATCTAGCTTCATGTGCTGCTGTTATTTTTCATTGCTTAGTTCTCTAAATGCTGTTACTTGAGAGAATTGTTTTGCCTATTTGTGATTCCAGTACAAATAAACTGTGATTTGGAAAACTATCAACAGGAAGTTATCAAGAGTTTTCTTGTATGCCCACTGTAATTGTGAACAGAAGAGTGATAGTAATCAATAAAACAGTCTTCTTCAGGTAGTAGTCTCATCTATTGTTGCAAGAAATATTTATTTCCGAAGTGGAATATAATTATGGAGAACACCAAAGCTGACTGATAGTTTATTAGAGAAGTGAAAGGAAGGAAAAGGTTTTATGTTCAGTACAAAATCTGAAGAAAGACTTGGTGTCGGTTGATAAACCACATTTGTGTAGAAAATACCATTTTTATTTCTACAAGACCCCTAAACTACTTTATTTAGGATCCATAGCTGTGAGTTTTGTTTGAAAGCCAATAATGAGGTGATTTGAGGTTTATGTTCTCAAAACAGTAGCAGGTTATTTTGGGATAGCAAAAGGCTGGTACAATATCATACTAAAAAAAAAAGTGATAGTTTCAGTACAGTAAAAGCTTGCCATTACCTGAGCTATCCAGGATATTTTTTTAAAAACATGCCATGGGTTTGGGAAAGATATCATTTATTGTTTTGTTACTCTTCTCTTTGTACTCTCTTCCTTTTTTCAACTTCTTATTTCAACTTACCTTGAATATTTTTTTTTTCTAAAAGGACAAGGGTAAGGGTGGAAAAAATAAATTTTCTTTTTATCTCTTTTTTCTTCCAGATAGTACTCTAGTTGTTTGGCTAGAAAATAAAAACATGTGTTTGTTGTTACTGATGTAGGTTTTCAAATTCTATTATGCCATTCCAGTGTATAAAAACCAAATCTCAACATTCTTAGTGACTAAATATTGGCAGTACTGTCTGTATGCAGATGCTGGAAGGAGATCTGGAACAGATTATAATCTAACTTTTAGAAATAAATAGAGCATGCACCATTAATATTTCACATAAAAGTGAATGTTTTATATGGGCATCTTAACCAACTGAAAAATTTCTCTAGATACAGATGTCAAGGTGGGAGAATGTACTGCTTTATCTGCTTATTAGGACTTCTGATTGACCTACTTGTGCTGAACCAGTTGTAGTTCTCTCCTACTTTCTCACAGCTGAAGAGTGAAAAGAGTGAACCTTTTTTTTCTGAAATTAAGCAGAATTTCTTTCTTTGTATGGGAATAAGAGCAACATCCCACTTGCTTGTGAAGAGGAAAGGGGAGGATAGTAAGGCTGAGTTCATTGTATGCCGTTTGTGTGCAGCTACTCAGTTAGCAAACTGATCTCCCAACATTTTTTCTCTCCCAGAGCTGTGGGTCATTGGAGTGGTGCTCTTAAAGCAGTGAATTTTAGGGAATTTAGTTTAAAAAAACTCTAAGAGCTTTTTTCTAAGAGCTTTTTCAAGCTGTTGACAAGCTTCATTGTGTGCTTCAAATAAATTTAAGGTTGATCTTTCTTCTTAAAAACATTCCAGTGAAGCTCTACTTCCTAATTCAGCTCTAGACTTGTGCTCCTTTGTGCTGCCTTCAGGCTGTTAAAATTTGCTTATTGCTACTTTGCCCAATACATTCCTAGACTAGTTGAAATGTTTGACTGCTTCAACAAGTTGTCTTACACTATATATACCCTCTAGATTTGCTCTAGCATCAACAGTCTGATTTGGTAGAGCTTTGTGTACTGTTTGCAAAAGCCTGAATGGTAGGTGATGCAATACAGACATATTTCAAGCATCAGTGAAGTTGAAACAAATGGGTTTATGCTGTTTTTCAGTATTTGAGCTTGACTTCTGTCTTTTGACTCCACATTTTCTATCCCTACAAACTGAATTAGTGAAGTGTCAGATGGGAGTGGTAAAAAGAAATACTGCTGTTCATAAAAAAATAACTGCATTTATCGTTGGTTATAGAATGGTAGCTATCAGACTTTCGTGCTCAAATTTTATGTTCTTCATGCTGTATTTATTATAGATTCATCAACTTTGCAAAATTGTAGCTTATTTGCCTCTTGCAATATGAATGTGAGAGAAAGCTGTTCAAGTTATTGTTGCATAATTCTTGATGTGTGTCATTTACTGAACGAGAATTGAGGAATTTGTAAAGGATTAAGATGAAGTTTTTCAGAAACATATCAAATAGTGGAAAATATTTTTCATTCATATTACAGTAACCTGAAGCTTGAAGGAAATGCAAGCCCCTTATCTTCCTAATATTGTAATTGTACAATATGATATTGCTTAAATTTAAACTAGATAGCTGCTCTATCCTTCAAAACACTTTCTGAAAAGAGTATAAAGTTAATGACATACAGTCTACAGCTTCCTCACAAGGGGAAGAGGAGGTGCAGACACTGATCTCTTCTCTCAGGTGACCAGCAATAGGACATGAGGTGATGGCATGAAGCTTTTTAAGGGGGTTAGGTTGGATATTAGGAAAATGATGTTCACCTGAATGTTGACTGGGCACTGGAACGGGCTCCCCAGGGCAGTGGTGACAGCACCAAGCTTGACAGAGTTCAAGAAGTCTTTCTTTAATGCTCTCTGGCACGAGGTGTGATTCTTGGGGCTGTCCTGTGCAGGGCCGGAGTGGGACTCGATTCTTGTGGGTCCCTTCCAGCTCAGCATATTCCATGATTCTACTTAGAGTCGTTGAGCTGAGGCTTAATCTTGAAGCACACAAACCTTGTAAATGTCTATGTATATAGTCTTATTTTGTGGTGAATATTTTAAGTATAAAGTAGATTAACACTTGAAAGAGGTTTGAGTTGTTGAGAGTCAGGCTTGCCAGCTTGCCCTGTTGAATGTGCTTTTCTTACGCTGTTATCTCAGTCTGTTATCTGGCCCAGACAGATTGCAGTTTAAGAGTGATGGACAACAGGGAAAACTTGGTCTTTTTGACTCTTGAAGGGAATACTGAGGATTAAAGTAAAACTATGTATGTCCAGGCATATTAAAGCAGAAAGAACAACTATGTTTCTGTAAATGAATGGGATTTTTTTTTTCTGAATAGACACTTAGTGTGTTCACCTGGCCAACAGCAGTACCATGAAGAGATAACTAGGTTGCATGTCAGCAATAAGCTCCTGTCTGTTATATGTATGAAAGCAGGATGTGATGAAAGTGGTTTGAATGGTTGACTGAGTTTTGTGGATGAAGTCCTCTGTGAAAGGATGTTTCTGGAAACATTGTTTTCTTCCCTTCTGTCTAAATCTGAGAATTTGAGTTAGAAGAAAATTATATCTCTAAGGGTCAAATCTGAACTGTAAGGTTTAATCTTGCTTGTGCTAAGAAGAAAAGTAGACTTGCATAATGCAAACCTTTTAATCAGAAAAGTGGCTGTAAACCTCTTATTCAACAAAACCACTCCTGCTATGTATTTGTATAGCAATATTTATTTTGTAACGGTGTTTATTGCTTGTTCTTTTCTCTGATGTTTTTGCTATAGCACCTGTTCAGCTCAAATTGATTTAAATTCGCCTGTGCTGTTGTGATAAAATTATTAGCTAAAAATCCAAATGTATTGTAATTATCTGCTCTGTGCTACATCTTTCAATATAATTTGTATAATCCAATGCACTTTCAGATGAAAGTGAGGGCAGAATTTGTCTTGGAGAATCTATAGCATTTATGATCAATGGTACGGGAAGTACAAAGCTTGACCTGAAATTCTCAGGTGATGTGAAACTGTAACTTGAGTAAGCTGAGGAAATTTTACCTGTGACTTGAGCTAAATGAGTATGTTTTGACAATTGTGGAGTTAGACATTGGCATTCAATGGTGAAATGGCTTCGTTTTGTGAATAAATGGGAAATCTGAAATAGCACTTTATATTCCCCTTTCAGGTGTAAGTATAGATGATGACCTGTAGAAGTATGAAAATGGACTGTAGTTGCTATGACACCTACTCAAAACAGTGGCGTCTTATCAGAAGACTGGGCTAACTTAAGATAGAAAACTTTAGGTTGAAGCTCTGAGAGTTAATATGTGACTTTCTGAAAGAGCTGAAAAAGATTTTTGAATCATTTTAGGACTTTTAATAGCATAGTAAATGATTATTCTTAAAAGCCCTTACGCTTTGTAAATGAATACTTATTTCTTTTTTAATGTGAGCACATCCTTTTTTCTGGTATATTATGTGAAAAGAATGGGAAAGCTTATTATTTTACTAGTCTTTCAGGTGTTGTCTTTCACTTTTATAAATAATAAAAGCTAATAGCAGATTGGTATTTGCAGATGAAGCAATCTTCAATTAAATCCCAGTTTGCCTGTACATATAAAAATGATTTGAGTGAAATGAGTGGTCAACATTCCCACGCAATTCCAACCTGCAAACAGCCTGTACCAAAGCAACATTCAAAAGATGGAAAATGCACAGGTAAGCTGTGGTAGAGTTGATAGTAATATTTTAAATGCTGTCCAAACAGCCTTTAGTAGAACTCAGTATAAATGTTTTCAAGAAAAAGAACAAAAACATCTCATTGTTCTCAATGTCTCATATGCCAGTTAAATCTTTTTGAAAAATGTGTTGATGCCATCCTGAGGTAAAAAAAGATATATGTTGCATATATGACATATTTGTTCTTATTCTACAAAAGTAAGCCAAGTGAAATTTGTATTTTTGCCATTGAAAGGGGGGAAAGTTTGTTTTACTTCACTATAAATGATATAATATATAAAATTTCTATGCCCTTTAACTCTCTCTTCCAATATCTTGAAGTTATAAATCCAGTTCTGTAAGTTAGTTATTACATGTTTTGAGCAATGTAATTTTAAATTGGCAATGCACTTATGAACACATAGCAAATGTAATAGCAATGACCAGCCTAGCTTAGTTTTATTGGTAATACATTAGTTTTGATTTAAAAGAAAAAAAATAACATGGCAGTCCTTATTGAAAAAGGATGTATATTCCCAGGTAACTTTTTATTTCTTCACATATGTTTTTGATGTTCTTACATGACAGAAGGTAAAAATTCATGTCTTGATGTACCAGTGCTTGGAACTATTTCTGAAAGTGTTCACCAGACTAGAAGTTATACAGAAATGGGAAAGCTGAGTTGTCAGCCAAGGAACAAGAACTCCAAGAATGAACAGATGGATTTGAATAACGACAAAATAATCTGTGACAAGGAAAGTGAACCATCTTTGCAAAAAAATACTAAAAGACTTAAGACTTCGAACAGCTCTCAGAAGGAATTGGACAGCAAAATTGGTAGAAAAAGAAAACAGACCAAAACTGCAAGTAAGAATAAGTTGATTGCTGGTCAGGCAAAATTAACTCGCTTTTTTCAACTCTAAGTTTTTGTTTTCATGTACATGGTATACTGACAGCTGTAAAATTTTGTAAGAAAACAGGTGAAATTCATGAAGTACTTCCTTTCATACATAAATAATTGAAAGTAGCTTGTGTATTGTATTAGATAACTGCTTACAAGTCTGGATTATGCTGAAGTCTTTTATTTTTTAATAACAATACATTGTTAATAATTACACTTATTTTTGGTAATGAATTATGTGTCAGTCTACAATGCGATGGAAAATTATTTTTTGATGCGTATGTACAGCCACACTAACACTCAGTAACTTCAAATTACACTAAATTCAGAATAAAATCTTTAATCTTCAAAGAAGGTGGTGGAGATCAGTAGTTTTCACACTTGCCAACAAGGTCGATAGACTCTTCCCAGCATACACCTGAGGACTATGGGAGAAAAAAAAAAAGAGTCTGAAAGTTTATATCATCAAAGAACTAGAATTCTTATGGCCTCTGGAAATATTTATTTAACAAATGCTCCCTCCCCTGTGCACCAAATCATAACAGATATGGAGCTTCTAAGTGAACCTTTATCAAATTGCTGTATTGACATTGCACTGTACTTTACCAGAATGAAATAGTCTTTCGTGTAAAAATAAAATATATTTACTGTCAAAATCTCTTCTTCCTATAGGGAATTTAGCTGAATTTTCTTCATCTGTGGTCTCTCTTTCCTGTGTTGACTGAATATTTTGAATTTCAGTGTCAGATGGAAAAGCCATGGCTCCCTTCAGTGCAGGATAAGGTAGTTGTTTTCTACCTAAGTAGACTGGCATAACGTGATTGAAGAAATCATGTCTGGGACCTCTGTCCTGTTTTGAGGGAAGACAAGAGGTTTATCTTTATTTAAAGTGAGTTGTGTTCACATTTGGTACTTTATACTTCAGCAGTGCAGTTACTTTATGTTTCAAGATCATATCTTAAAAGTAATGACCTCCTTTACATTTTTGGCCAAAATGGTTTAATGGACATGGTTAAATAATGAGTGTCATGTTTGGCAAAGTTAAAAACCTGTTGCTGCATATAGGGACATGCATCAAATATAAATACAGGTTTTCCACCCTGCCCATCCTCCAAGTTTTTGCTACTATCTGCAAAAATCAGATTTAAGTCAACTGTCCAAGTTACACATTTAGAATCTTGGCATTAGATATATAGAGTTGAAATCTTTTTTTCTTGACTATGTTATGTAAAACTGATATTTTTTTGAATATTTACCTGGTTATTGCTTTAAATCATTGTACTTGTTTTCTAAAAGGGTATAAATGAGTTTCAATTTTACAATTAAGCCAAAATGTAAAGCTGAACTCACCAAAAACTTCATGTTTCCAGCATTCTTTTCATTGAAAACATTGCTGTCTTCAGTCTTGTAGTGCTTCTGCAAAGGTATAGCTCCCCTGTTCATAGTTTTACCTCCATTTCGTAGAGTTTTTCCTAGATTTAATGCGGCTAGCAACATGTCTTCATCTTCTATCTCTTGCAGAGATTTTGAAATTGAGAGTAGAAGACCTTGAGAAAAAAGAGAGAGAAGAGAGAGAATTAAGATGTATGATGTGATGCACATTTTTAGTTATTTAATGCTTGAGAGGTTTGGTACTTCTCAAATTCTAAGAAAGCTTTTCCAGCGGTAAATAATTGTTTTCCATTTCTGGAATGGCACACTTTATATATTCTACAGGTTGAATGGAAACTACTTCAATGGCTGATGAGTTCATTCTTTTACAATGACTCATATTAAAGAGTAACCTTTTCTGTAATCCATCTAATCCCAGCTGTTTAGAACTAAAACATTTCTTTGTCATGGATAATTTGTTTCTTTGTATGCTTTTAGAACAGATTAGTTCCTTTTGGTGGATCAGTATAACAAAGTTCACAGAAAAAGTGATGTCCATTTGTGTTGTTTATAAAGCCTTGCCTCTGATTAAGGCAGTTTACAAAGAGGAACTAATCTACATGAGTAGGCAGGGCTGTTGTAAAGGTGTGATGTATCATAGCTTTTGATCAAAACTGGATTCACTAAAGAGTTGAAATTCTTGAAATTTGATGATAGCTTAGACTGCTACTGTGTTAAAGTTGAAATATTTAATTTGTATTTTGATGTCTGTTATGTCAAGTTGGATTATACAGAGCTAATGGCTAGAAATATTCATTAATACCTAGTTAACTATGTTTGTCTGTATTTTCTTACTGAAAGTGGACTTTTCTCAGCTACAAATATAACATAGTCAAATATGCTTGCTAAGAATGTAGAAAGAAAACTAAACTTCAGTTTTTCATTTAAAAAGTGGAATGTATCTATTACCCTGTGGAAGAAAATGTAGAAGTTTCTGCATACTGTCATTTTGTTGTTGTTGTCTGGGGCTAGGTTTTCTGTTGTTGGCTGATTTTGTTTGTTTTGGTTTGGGGTTTTTTGCCTTATCTGGAAAGCAAATAGGGCCAGCTGAAATTTACCCAATCTCTTAATGTCAGTGACAGAAACAACACATTCAGTGGCTGTGTGCCTCTTAGCTAGTACTTCATGTTTGTTTTATCCTTTAGGTTAGTGCAGGGCACCAAACATGCTGCTATTCAACACAAAACACTAGGAAACAGGCCACTGTTCACTGCTAAACTTCCTGAAGAAGCACCTACCTTGCCAAAGTAACTTCTTGGTAAGATGCTTCATAGGAAAATGTCATGCTGCACTAAGGAACATTTTTGGTGTACCCACTTTTCTCCAAATGAAGAAAATGCATTTAATCCTTTCCGGGCAAAGCATCTCTCACAAACAGAATTGTTTCTTCTTATTGTTTTCATTTCCTTGCTGTAGAGCCTGTACTTGCCTCTGGGCAATTGAAATGTTTTCTTTTCTTTGACTTTAATTGCCTGGCTACAGAGGAGACAAATTTGAGAGTTGATTGTGCATGTTTTAATACTTCTCATCCAATCTCTGTTTGCTAATTTGTATTTTTCCCTCACATTGAGTATTTGTACAGTTTTGTTCAATTAATAAAGCAAAAGCCATGTATGCTCTGTTCCAGGTACTTGTCATTTAGCCTTGGCAGAACAGGAGGAGTGCTTTGGAGCTCTGTTGGAAGCAAGGTTTGCTTTTTATATGTTGGTCTATCAATTAAAGGTTGGAGAACAAGCTATCAACCAGTAATTGGGTAGGTGGCAGGAGCTTCTGCTTCTCTGAAGCTCTGGCACCCACAAGTGTGCAGCATCTCACATGGGGCTTACTTTCAAATGCCTCTGTCATTTAATACAAAGCACAGCTACAATGAGTACAACTGACCTGGATCATTCAGAAAGTCCATCTACAGCATCTGTCCAATTGTCTACTATGAGACACAAGCTGATGTCTGTGAAAGAATATGAAATCAGGGCAAACTTATGGTACTTGCCCCAGGATCTTCTACTGTTACTTGAACTAGTTGTTCATTTTTAAGGTTTGTTGAAGATCCAAGGTGATTCTAGTGATGAGTAGAAACTTCTAACTGGGCTGTCAAGAAATCCAGAGCACATGTCTGTAAATTCAGTGACTTATCAACTGCTCTGAACAGGCAGAAAACATTTGTACACATGCAGATTTTCGATGTGTGTGTTGTGTGCAGCTCTTCATAATGCCCTGGGGAATCCTAGCACTCTGATATCTACACTTCTATTTCTTCATCCTGCAACTTTCAACTTTAGTAAAAATGTAAAAAGTTTTGATACATCAGCCTCTATGTTTTACCATTATTTGTGACTTTTTTTTATTCTTAAATAGTAAATACTAACCCAGTACTGTTTTCAGAACAATAACAATTATTTTGAGAAATTCTAGCTTCTACTTTGCATCTAGTTACAACAAAATATGAACTCAACAGCTGAAATCTCATGTGGTATATGGAAGTAAATAAAATCTAGGTGATAACATGCCTGGAATTCTCTTATATTCATTTTGAATTCTTCTAGGAATGGGTTACATAATGATTGTAATAGTTTCATTTGGTCTTGTAACTACTGTAACTGCCATGTACAAAGGCTTGAACCTAATGCCTAGTATTGATTGAAGAATAAATAAAGCAGGTATGTATTGTATAAAGTCAATTATTTTCTATTATCAGAATTGAAAAACTTCACAATGCAAGAGAGGCTATTTAAGCAACCTTAATAAATCATTTTAATGAATCTTAAAATAGCACAAAAATAATTGGTCAATGTTAATTTGCCCAGTGGCTTACTACTTCTGATTTTAAAAGGTGATTTGTGGAGGTTTGTTTGTTTGTTTTATTTTTAGTTTGAATCTTGAACATTTTATACAAACAGCTGTATTTTAGTCTGAGTTGTGGAAACACTAATCCCTTCTTGTGTGTTAGTGTATCTAAATACCTCAGTGTTTTAGTTCCAAACTCCTCCCACCAAACCCAACAAGCAGGTGTTAAAGTGGAGATTCTCTGTGCTAATAATGGAAAGAGTGTATCAGCAGTTCACAGGGCAGACAGGAGGTAATTAGCACACTTCATTATTGACTGTAGGAAATTAAGACTCTTGCCTAGCGCTGTGTTGTTGTTTCTCCTGCTGAATTGGTAGTCACCTAGTGTCGCTGTATACCGAGAACGGCGAAAAATAACGACACGAAAGTCCAAGCCCAGGAAGGGAATCCAGCGAGCTCGAGCGAGTCAGATTTTTTAATTAAAGATTGCTTTTTTAACCCGGTTCGCAAAGATGATAGAAAGCTATTGGTTTTTTTACCAACCACCCCTTCGTCCATTGGCTGAAATTCACAACACCCATTTCATAATATTTGTTTCAATGTGAACCATAACAATTCTGCATAACAAACCCAGGTGCAAAATAAAGAGTTAGTTTACAAAACCATCTTAGCTGTTTTCATCTAGTCTGCATGTGAAAGCAATGTTCTCACAGAATATTGAGAAAAGGCTGAAGAATTTCTCTGCTTCTAACTTTTTAGCATCCATAGCCTAGAATCAGTAAATTGATTTACCATGAAATAGGCACAATTCTGCATATAACAGGAAAGATCTGGACTTGTGCAGAAGCACAGCTCTAAATATTTGAAGAACTTAAAATTTATCTTCTATAAATTTGTCAGGAGAATGTACAAGAAAAGGGTGGGGGTGAAACCCCACAAACTAGCTGACTTTTACCAAATTTCTGCCCAAGATCCAGGATATCCATTTCAGTCCTCTGTTGAGTTATAGTCTGTGTATTTATAGAATGAAATGTTACATTTGCTTGTGTTATAAATTAATTTCACAGTTGGAAAGACTTTAAAATGTTTTCTGCTGTTTGTTTTGAAAGGCATTTTAGAATTTCATTTGCCAGAAGTGCATAGAAATGTAAATATTTCTTAAGAAATTGTGCAGCAGCAGAAGAGAACAATTTATGCATAGTTTCTTCTAGCAAAGTTAGTGATAAGTATATTGGTCACTGTCTGTCCTTTTTTAGAATTATTTTTGTTGTATAAAATAGTCTGTTCTTGTAGGAATAATTTGCCAATACACTATGTTTAGAATTAACTGAGCTGTTCCTTTCACTGTTTAAAAACAAATTAACCCCCCTCCCAACGACTAAGTTTCTTCTTCTGAAGGACCTTTTGCAAGATTGTCCATATGTAAGTCTACTAAGGATGCCCAATTAATCAATAAAGTGGAAGGAGGAAAAGAGGAAGGAATATTCCTCAAGCAGTAGTAGCATCTTAATTAAGATAAAAACCAGTGGTGATAGTGAAATATTCTGTTTTCATGTAAAAATCTGCTTTTCTGAGAGAAGTCCACAAAATTGTTGTGGATAAGCCACAGTCAATTATTCTGTAACCAACCAACAGCAGGAACTTCCTTATGAGAACAATGAAGAGGATAAGAAGGATGAGAAACACTGGGCCTCTTTCCTTTGCAGGCAGATGAGAGGATTTCAGCCAAGAAAAAAATACAGGAAAAAGCAGGAGGTGCAACTGCAATTTTGGGCTTCATTTGAGCCCAGGATGTCTGTGAGAGGCCTTGAAGCTGGCTATCCAGTGCAAGCCTGCTAAAATTCCTGTGACTTCTGCTCTTCACCATTACTGTTCATATGGTTTTGATAGTGTTGAGGTGAGTAATTTGTTTTGCATAACTCACACTAAGGCAGGAGAACTTTTTTAGAAATGTTGGCTGTTGAAAGTCCATTAACAATGGTGCTGGAACCATTGGTGGTTTAAGCCCCCTAAAGGGCAGTGAGTGTTCTTGCTGGTACACAGCGATTGTAAGACTGACCACAGCTGGTGTTTGAGAGGAGCAGCGGTTCTTTCTTTGCTATTATATGAAAGGGGTCTGGCTACGTTAAAGGAATGTTATCGATATTGTTCATAGATCCTATTGATGATGTAGTTGTGTTCCGCATGTCAGTCCAGGTTCTCTTACTGAGCTGAATCATCTGAGTAGATTTGCATGTTGAGAGTTGACACACTGGTCTCATGGAGCTATAAGAAGAATGAAACCAAATCTACCACAATTCCTTTTTTGCAGAGCAAGTGTTCAGTAAACTGGCACTTTGTCAAAATCCAAATAATTTACTGTTTGTCACGTGTTTTGTTTTTTTTTTTTTTTTTTTTTACCAATGATGTCAATTTTTTTTTAGGGGTTTTTTGTTTGTGTGTTTTTCTTTTGTTTTTG